>JBAHVR010000327.1:340000-440000 GCA_036898135.1 Oncomelania hupensis
GGGTACGGTGCTGATTTTTGCCCATAATATCTGCATTGTCTGTTCTTGCTCCCTATGACCGACCACAGAAAGATTCTCCGAAAATTTAAAATAATTTTGTCATCAAAATGACATCAGAATTGACCATACCTACCATACTTCGTATTTCACAAAAGATTTAACCCATTGAATTTGTCCAGGCTGAGAATTGGGTTCTGAAAGTCAGCGTCCACTGCCCGCTTCAAAATCGCCATCACAAAAATTAGGGAAGACGTCTGTCTTTCGAGTACGTTCATTCAACCCTTTCATAAGTCAAACAACTTGTATTACGGACACAATTATTTCTGATTTAGTTAAAGTAAAATGCTTTATGTGTACATTTTCCCTTAAATTTCATTGAATTTAACCGGCATTGAACCAAACGAATGACTTTTATTCACTCGTTGTGCCCGCGACGATATCTTGGTAGGATTTGACGTCGTGACGAAGTTCAAAGTACGAGTGCCGAGTACTTCCAGCGAAGAAGTGACGTAATTGCTGTCTCGTTGCCGTACTTTGCATTCGTTCGTAGTTCCTGCAACCTCTCTATTTTGATGAAGTGTGATGGTTGTCGCGAAATTAATGCAGCTGTACGTGGCTTTTGTAATGATAGTGATTACGATGGTTGCAGTAATGGTGACGAAGGCGAAGTTGATGCTGCTGGATCATCTTATCGACGTAAAGTAGCACTTTCGGTTTGAACAATCGTTTATATTGTATCACGTGGGACCTACGCACACATTCAGCGATAAACATGTCGTTAATCGACTATAAGACGACGATGCTGACGATGGTGCTGATGGTGGTAGTGGTGGTGGGGCTGCTGCTGATGTTTTGTTGTTCCTGTGATACTTTTTGAATTTTATGATGATAATGATGATGACGACGACGATGATGGTGATGATGATGATGATGGTGACGACGACGACGATGATGATGATGATGATGATGACGACGACGACGACGATGATGATGATGACGATGATGATGACGATGCTACTGCTGTTGCTGTTGCTGCTACTGCTACTAATGATGATGATACGCAAGGGGTCCGTGATCAATGCACGGGCGATAACTTATCACCAAAATGATGCAAAGTGTTTTTTTGTTGTTTTTTTAATCAGGGAACCATTACAGTAAATTAAATAGACCACACACGTTGACTCTCACTGCGAATGTATTGGCTCCCTCTTTGTCTTCTTGGAGACTATATGTCTTTGTCTATCTGTCATTCTCTGGCTTTGTCTTGTCTGAAAATCTTATGCTCTCTCTCTCTGTCTCTCTCTGTCTCTCTCTCTCTCTCTCTCTCTCTCTCTTTCTCTCTCTCTCACGCTAATTAATAACTGATACATTTATTCTTTTTGTAAAGATAGCATACAAAATAAGTGCTAGTGGGGTGGAGATGGGAAAAGATGTATTGATGCTGGGTTGAATAAAACGGTGGGTGGTGAATAACAAGGAATAATGAGAGAGTAAACGAGACCGATTTTACGATTATTTGTCTATGCAATAACAGACATGTTCCTTTATTGATAATACACGGGAAAAGAGTTTTGCAAACGCTGCTTTACGAACAAATGGGAAACAAAGAAATGATGGGGTTGGTGTGTGGGTGGGCGAGGGTTATTGTGTACATGTACGTGTGTGTATGTGCGTGTGTGTTTGTTTGCGTGTGTGTGTACTTTGAGAAAAAGAGAGATAAAGAGAGAAAAAAAGAGAGAGAAAAAGAGAGAGCATCAATCCAAGTCTTTTTAGAGGTGCTGCATGCAAAAAAAACCACAGAAGCTTTAGCCCCAGGAAATTTGTGATCGATCGAACATTTAACAACAGATAATGTGAATGTAAGAAGGGAAAGAAAAACAAGGAAGGAGAATATCATCAGGTTGACTTTTTTTTATAATCTACCCCCACCCCCGCTCCCCTTTCTTAACCCCTTCTTAATGTTTCCTGAACACAAGCGGAATGTGAAAAGGGGTGGGGTTTGGGGTTGAGGAGGGAGACTTGACCTTGATTGACTTTCTTGAAGCTGTTATTGGTGTTAATATTCTCCTTCAACTGCTCCTCCTGCTCCTGCTCCTCCTCCTCCTCCTCCTCCTCCTCCTCCTTCTTCTTCTTCTTCTTCTTCTTCTTCTTCTTCTTCTTCTTCTTCTTCTTCTTCTTCTTCTTCTTCTTCTTCTTCTTGTGCACCCGGCACACATTGGTCGAAGGCTGCCAGAAGCATGCTTTAGTAGTCGCCTCAACAGGCGATAAAGCATGCTCTCATGCTTCAGAGCACTGCTTCCTATACGCTTCAAGCTCTATAGTGACGGAAAAAGCGCAATTTCACTGTAAAGATATACAGAATGTTGCTCTACAACAATCCGCTCTTTCCGTCTCAAAAACCCATTTGCCGTGTTGGATTCTTAAATTGTATGAAACCAAGTGAGGACACTATCCGGCGTCAACAAACGGTTCAAAATCATTCTCAAGCGGTTCGTAAAAGACAGTTGACCTAGAAACAAATGCAGTTTGACCTAATTCGTCCCCTAGAGGAGACGAAACTTACATTTTGTATTTTCATGAGTTCATTGGTCAATGCTCCTAGGGCTTGAAGCTTATAGGAAGCAGTGCTCTAAAGCATGAGAGCATGCTTTATGGCCTGTTGAGGCGACTACTACAGCATGCTTCTAGTAGCCTTCGACCAAGGTGTATCGGGTGCACTCTTCTTCTTCTTCTTCTTCTTCTTCTTCTTCTTCTTCTTCTTCTTCTTCTTCTTCTTCTTCTTCTTCTTCTTCTTCCTTTCTCTTTATTTCTTTCATTCATTCTATTCCTTCCCCGTCCCCTCCCTGATCGCCCCACCCTCTCTCTCTCTCTCTCTCTCTGTAATTTGTGTGTGTGTTGGTGTTTGTGTGTTTTCTAGTGCGAGTGTGCGTGGGGCTGTAGTTTGTGTGTGTGTGTGTGGGTGTGAGTAGTGCGTATATGTAAGTGTATGTGTGTGCATGTATGTGGGCGCGGGCGGATTTGTGTGTGCGTGTGTGTGCGAGCGCGCGCATTCACGAGGATGACTGTGTAAGTAGGTGGCTGCGTGAGAGGGTTTTGGAATAATGGGGCGGGGGTGGGGGTCTTACGTAAATGGACCAGGATGATGTGTTCAAATAATCAACGTGATTTATCTGAGGTTGTGAAAATGAGTTTCTAAAATAAGGATCATGGTCCGAAACTTTTCAAATATGTCATAATTAAATTTAGTGGTAGATTTTCGGGGTGACTTTAGAGTCTGGAGGTTTGGCCCAAGTTATGAATAGCTAAGATGTTCAGGGATGGAGAGTTGATCGTCAAATCGCGAGCACTTCGATCTACCCATGCTTCTAACTTTCGCAGGAAAAGCGCTTTTAAAATATACATCCTATCCTATCCTGTCCCATGACTCGGAGGTCGTAGGGGCACCACAGATGATCGTTTAACCAGCATACTCCATCTTTCTCTGTCCTCCGCAACCCTCATGGCTTCGCTCAGTGTCAAACCAGTCCATTCTCGGATGTTGTCCTCCCACATCGTTTTCGGTCTCCCTCTTCTTCTACCTCCTTGCATTGTGCCTTGCAGAATGGTCTTTGCAAATTCAAATTCAAATTCAAATTCAATAGTTTATTACAAGAAGAAAATGATTTTAGCATTAATTTGCTAATCTTACAATCAGTCCTTCTTTCAATCACTCACACATTTACTTTAATCATTCATACGCATTCATGCAAAGACAAACATTGATTTGAAATAAACAAGCTAACTTCGTAACAAGGAAACTAACAATACTAAATATAACATATTTAACTGGAACCATTTAATTTAATAAAGAGAGAGAGAGGCTTGACGGACTGAGTGGGAAGAGAGGGGGGGGGGGGGATGAAAGAGGAAAATCAATTGATGCATGCTAGAATGTATGATTTTTGAAATTTTTAAGAAATATGTTGAAAATCTTGTACTTGAAGCTGTTTAACGATGTGCATTTTTTTAGTTCTAATGAAAGAGTGTTCCATAACAGGGGGCCTTTAAAAGAGAAGATAGATTTAAAAATGTCAATTCGTGGTTTTGGAAGTCGGTAGTTTTCAGAATGGTATTGTGTAGGAAATGACATTAGTTGATCACGTAAGTAAGAAGGCGCTATATTATTTTTTACTTTAAACATCTGTATGGCTAAATTATACTTGAATTGTGTTTGTAAAGGCAGTATTTTAAGATCTGTTAATTTTTCATCTGTTGTTAATTCTCGATTATCTGAGATTAATCTAACCCCACGTCTATGCAGATGATTAAGTCTTTTTAGTTGATTTGCTGAAGCATTAGACCATACCACAGAGCCATAATTGATATGTGATAGACAATGGGCTTGGAAGAATTTTTTTCTGGCAGAAGATTCAATGTACGGTTTTAGTTTAGCTAGAAGAAAGAGATTTTTGGATAACTTCTTACATATATTATTTATATGGGAGTGCCATGTAAAATCTTGATCAATAATTATACCTAATACTTTGTGCTCTGAAACTTGTTCAATCTGTGAACCATTAATATTCGTTGCAAGGACTGATGATGTGGTGAAGTGGCCATACCATCGGAGTTTCCGTTTCTTCACCACCGTGAGCAGGTCATCGTGTTGTCCAATGGCTTGTGTGATGGTCTGTCGGACTTCGTCGTTGGTGATGTGTTGGGTATAGGAAATGCCCAGAAGTCTTCTGTAGCACCTCATCTCCATGCTTGGTATTCTTCGTTGTAGATCTGCTGTGAGGGTCCATGCTTCGCAAGCATATAGGAAGATGGAGATGACAAGGGAGCGCAGCAGTCTTACTTTGGAATGTAAACTGATGGTCCTGTCTTTCCAAATGGGCTTCAACCTTGTCAGGGCAGGCGCAGCAGTTGTTTGTGCGATCCTGGAGAGGACTTCCTGTCGGGACCCATTGTCTGATACAATGGCTCCTAAATATTTGAAGCTATGCACTGTGTTGAGGGATTGGCCTTGAACTTTGATGTCATTTTTGATGCCATTAGTGTTGTTGGTCTTCATTTTGGTCTTCTCTGCACTTATTTCCATTCCATAAGCTCTGGAGGTGGTGTCAAGCCTCTGTACCAGCTGTTCAAGTTCTTGTTCCTCTCCAGCCAACCCATTAAAATGTACATACTCACTTAAAAAAAACAACAACACTAAAGCAAACTTTGATCAGACGGATAAGGATTTTTGCGTAGACAAATAGGAGGAGCAGAAGAGAAGAGGAGACAGAGGGATCCTATACACATCTTCTTCTTCTTCTTCTTCTTCTTCTTCTTCTTCTTCTTCTTCTTCTTCTTTTTCTCAATAACAATGCATATAAATGGGGTGATCCAGTAGCGTTGAAGTGATGCCCAAACAGAAGGCTGGATCAACGTAACGTTTGTATCATGTACTTATCATCTACTTATTTTATTCTCCCCCCCCCCTATCCCCATGCATGGGGGTGCCGGGAGTATCAGTATAAATAGTATTTCCACTTTCTGGAAATTTCTCTTGTCCCCTTTACGCACTGTGTCCGGGGACGTTAATTTATCCACTGAACTGAACTGGAAATTTAGTGCTTTAAATTCCCACTGTCGCTGTCTTTCTCTTTCGTTCTTTCTTATTCCTACTCTGTTCTATCAATCTACTATACTATCTTCTTCTTCGCTAGATCAGTCACCTACATTTTTGAAACTCTTCCGGGACAAAACTCATTTGTGTGTGAGGTCTTTTTGGATCAGCTTGTGAATATTGGACGCTTTCTGCCAAATGATCACTGGGGCCTGCTATGATGTTATTATTTGGCAATGTAGGTATTATATATATGTGTGTGTGTGTTTTGTTGATATTTTATAATGTTTGTATTCTATTTTGTTTTTGAAAATGGGGGTTCGATAAATTAGAGTATAGCCTCAGCGTCCCCTGCGTGGGATGTCTTTATTGTAAAGTGACCGGCTGGTGGATTGCCTTCAGTGTTACCACTAGGGTTGTTTCGGCAGATCTTTTTTTGCGGATCAGGAGTGAGTCCTCTTTCAGCAAAGCTGTGGTCTTGATTTTGTGATCCTGATTCGGCTCTTTGCAGTCCGCTGGACCCTGTAAGCAATGAATAACTAACTAACTTACTTTATGTTTTAAATAAATATTTTAATGCACTTTTAGTTTTGAAGAAAACAAATCTTGTTTTTTTAATTTGAGCTTGTAACGGGTGCTTTGAAGCGGGTACCTTGATCCTACGTTTTTTGAACAAAATAATCGCTCGTTGACCTGGGGGGAGGGAGGAAGGGGGGGGGGAGGGGGGGAACATAGACATAAGGTTACTCCCAGATTCAGTGGGGATGTTGGTTTTCGCGTTCGAGGTGATGTCATACTGGGAATGGTTGGATAAATGGGTTTTGGATAGACTTACACAATAGAGTTAACGAAGTAGTGACGAAGTAGTGCAGTGTTTAATGGGGCACACGTTAGCAATGTTTCATGCTAAGCAACGTCGGGAAGGGCTAGTACTTGGATGGATGACCATTGTTGAAAGGCCACCACCAAACGACAAAGAATTTTTTTTAAAAGATTGAAACAAATGCACGACACACCGCTTTACCCAGCTGTGAATGGGTACCTGGATCTGTTTAGAACTGAGGAAGGTAAAGCCGCGAGAGAAAAGAGATAGTCACCGCCCTCATTAAGCTGGCCTAGAGAAAAGGGACTTCCCAAACGCTTTCCTTGAACGACCGAAAGAATACGGGGACATATACCTTTCATAGAGTTAGAGACTGGGTTCAAGGGAAGAGGATGGAGGGGCGTGATTGGAGTAGCCTCGTGGTTTCAAAGTGAGATGCTTGCGGGTGTCACGGAGGACTGGGGGTAGGGTGAGGTGGTTGCGGGTGGTGGACAGTCGTAGTGTCAACTCCCTCCATCACTTAAGGAAAGACCGTTTGAGGGGAAAATCGTTAAATTCAGTTTTCCAACTTTCACGCTTGCCTTGGGCGCCGATTGATTTTTCGTGTCAGGATGAGAAAGCCTTTTCTACAACAATTTCAGCCCCCCTCCCCTCTCCTCCTCTTCCCTCCCTTCTCCAACGTGTGCGAGAGAGAGAGAGAGAGAGGGAGAGAGAGAGGGAGGGAGAGATGGGCTGGTAGGGAATCGGGAATCATCAATGTATCTCTTGTCTGTTAGGTAGGGAAGATGGCATTGAACAGGTTCAACTGGTCGCGCAGTTGATTAGTCGCGCGGTTTTCTCTGCAGAAGGCCGAGGGTTCGATTCCCGCAATGGGCGAACTTTGACTTAATTGCCAGACTATTCAGGTCACCAAGGTTTTACTCTGGGTACTTTGGTTTCCTCCCGCCCTTCAATAAGGGTACTGGCTGCGGTCAGTCTAACATTTAAAAACAATCGTTTTCCTGTCCGTTTTCTTATAGCGACCCCCGTGTCTTTATACCACGTTCTTGAGTGATAACTGTGTGCTGTGTTTGTGAGAGTGCGTGAAACATATGAGCGTGTAATGATGGTACAGACTGTCGCGATTTGAGCCTGATTGGAGATTTGAGGGAAAAGCGCGTTTATAGCATCAATTATTATTATTATTATTATTATTATTATTATTATTATTATTATTATTATTATTATTATTATTATTATTATTATTATTGTAGCGAAAGGGAGGCGACTGGTTCATGCTTGGGAGAGAGGTTCTCTTCCTTCCATTTGTTGGTTAGACTAGCCTTTTGGCATTTAGGACAATCCCATAAAAAATGCAGTAAAGTTTCGTCTTGTTGTTGACAGAATGTACATAATGATACGTCCAAGGTATAGAAAGCGACAATATAGGCATTTTATATGTATGTGTTTTGTTGATATTTTATAATGCTGTTTATATTCTAATTTTTTTTTGGTAAACGGGGGTTCGATAAATTAGAGTATAGCCTCAGCGTCCCCATGCGTGGGATGCTTTTATTGTAAAGTGACCGGCTGGTGGAGTGCCTTCAGTGTTACCACTAGTGTTGTTTCAGCAGATCTTTTATACGGATCAGGAGCGAGTCCTCTTTCAATCTGGATTGGACCTTTCGGTAGTTGGGGAGGGAAGCGTTTGGGAAGTCCCTGATTCGGCTCTTTGCAGTCCGCTGGACCCTGTAAGCAATGAAAACAAAAAAGTAGCGACTTTAGGGTGACCCCTGCCCGAGGCCTTCTTAATATGGGAAGAGAGGCGCGCCAAGTGATCAGTGCAGCCTCTTCCTGTTTTAAAACCGGATTGTTGCCTCGGAATCGTATTTTCTTTCTCCAAGTGGTGCTCCATTCGGGCTTTTAGCAGCCGCTCATAAACCTTTCTCGTGTGAAGAGTTAAGGAGATGGGGCGATAACTCTTTGGATCACGCTTAGGTTTCCCCTGCTTTGAAATAGGCACAATCAGTGCGTTGTTCCAAGCTGTGAAGACACGGTTCCCTGCGACCAGCATCTATTAAAGAAATCGGTCAGAAACAAAAAAAAAACTTTCGCGTGAAAATGTTTAATATCTCATACGGTAATCGGTCTGCTTCGGTCGCTTTCCGAACATTCTTGACGTTTTTAATCGCGAGAACGACCTCGGCAATTACTGAAGGGACGGTTAAGGGGGAGGACAAATCAGGGGTTGGTGCAGTGAACTGCGCACTTTGCGAGTGTCGGTCCTGCCGAACTACATCAGGCAGAGACGCAGACTGACTAGCAGCAGCGAAAACAGCCGCCAGAATGTCAGCTTATTCCTTATCGGATTTCAGTTCCTGACCATCAACAACTAGAGTCTGCTCAGGAAAAACGCCTTTGTTTTTCATTTTCTTTACCTTTTTTCCATAAGGTCCCTCCATCCTTAAAATTCTGCACATTTTTCTGCAGATACTTATCCCAGAGCGCTTTCTTGGCCTCAGTCAAAGTCTTCCCCGCAGCGCAGTCTGGCCTCCCTATACCGTTCAAAGTCTACCAAAAACCGTGATCTGCTCTCTTTGGGATTCTAGTGGGAGAGCCGTGGTTTAATTATATATTTATATTTATATTTAATCGTTCTTATATAGCGCTTTTCCAGCTCAAGAGCTGCTCAAGGCGCTGGCCGATACAGGATCTAACTCAAGCCGCCCGAGACGCCCACCCGCAGCCTTTGGGCGCATGGTCTGACGCACGGACAACTGAGCACAATCCTGGGCAGCCAGGGATGGGGAGGGATGGGGGAGAAGGACCTAGGTGCATGCTGGGTGTTTTCTTGTCACCGGCACTCACCCGTCTAGGACATGAGCGTCAGGATCTTTAAAGTCCGTTATGATGGAATGTATGTGACACAGACTAGACCTCGGTTTATACTCTCATCCGAAGGAGTAGGAAAACTGGAGTAAAGTGTCTTTCCCAGGGACACAACACAATGGCCCGGCCAGGGCTCGAACCCGGGACCTTCCGATCCGCACGCCGAAGCACTACCATTAGACCACAGTGCCTCCTCCTCAATTACAAATTAATAGATTAGAGTTTCAGCGAGGACAGTACCCGTGCCTCTCAATAGAGCGTGAGAAATTTTAAACATAAATTTTAAGAGAAAATACATGGGCGATGGGTGCGGAAATAGGCCTGCCGAGCGTTACAATTGAGACTTTCTGCATTTTTCTACATTGTTGATATACTATGTAAGTACCGCTGTCTGCCTGTCTGGGTGTTGTTTGTATGTATGTATGTGTGTGTATGTATGCTTGTTCAAAAAAGATAGTACTCTTATAATAGTTCATGCTGTCTCCATCTTTTGCTGACTTTGTTACTGAGTGAACGGGCTGCGTGGATAAAGAATTCAAGTTACACAAGATTCAAGCGTCGGGGCTATGTCGACCATTGCTTCTTAACGCCGAGTGTGAATGAACTGGGTTAGTTATAACTTAACTGATGTGTTTAAATGGGTTAGTTATACCTTAACTGATGTATTTAAATGGGTTAGTTATAACTTAACTGATGTGTTTAAATGGGTTAGTTATAACTTAACTGATGTGTTTAAATGGGTTAGTTATAGCTTAACTAATGTTTTTAAATGGGTTAGTTATAACTTAACTGATATGTTTAAATGGGTTAGTTATAACTTAACTGATGTGTTTAAATGAGTTAGTTAGAACTTAACTGATGTGTTTAAATGGGTTAGTTATAACTTAACTGATGTGTTTAAATGGGTTAGTTATAACTTAACTGATATGTTTAAATGGGTTAGTTATAACTTAACTGATGTGTTTAAATGGGTTAGTTATAGCTTAACTAATGTGTTTAAATGGGTTAGTTATAACTTAACTGATGTGTTTAAATGCACTTCTTTATTCTGCGATTTTTACCATTGTCTTTCTAAATTTTAATTTGTGCTACTTAAATAATTTAGTTTTAAATAATGCACCGAACGTTTTATTTCATCTGTCAACTGTGGATGTCTTTTAGACGTAGACTTAGAGATTGATAAACATACAACATTAACCACTGATTTCCCTAAATATATATTACAATACTAAATGGAAGAGGGACCATCCTTGATCTACCGCTAGACATCCAGTTTTACTTGGGTAACACAATTAGTGTAAACACTTGGAAAACTACAAACTTTGTAATATTGTGTTAAAAGCTGTGAATGTGCGCTGAACTTTCTCTCTCTACTTCAGGCTGATCAAGTTTGGTGGGGTGGAAATGCGTGGGTGTGGGATATGTGGCGGGGAGAGGGGTGGGGAGTAAGTGTATGTACGTATGTGTGGCTAGTTAGAAACGCCTTTATTCTGACATACATTTGAACCTCTACGCACTTTCTTTTGACGGACCCTGTTATTTTGACGTCAAAACAGTGTTCCGTTAGGGTTAGGGCTGTACTATGCTTAGGATTAGGTTAAGGGTTAGGGTTTGGGTTAGGGTTAGGGTTTGGGATAGCTTCAAAAAATGGCAAACTGTCAAAATAATGTCAAAATAATGGTAAGTGTGTCAAAATAATGTATGTAGAGTTTCATGACAGTCATCACAACGTCGTTTCTGTGTGTATGTGTAACTCTAAAACAAATTCTTTCTTTTTTTTCTTGGGGAGTGGAGGGGGTGTGTGTGTGTGGGGTCGCCATTACTTCTTATACAGCCTAACAGAAAAATCGCCAAACCCTTTTTTTTTTGTTTCTCTCTCTCCCAAAATGACCTCCTCAGCAGTAAAACATAACGTCGGTGTCTATTCAAAACCTCGTATCTCCAAAAATTTAGTTTTGAGAAAAACAAAAAGAATTGTTTTAAAATATCAGATGTCACCAAAACAAACGTTTTTAATATAATTTGTATTCAGTACAAACTATATTTAAAATATTTGTTTGGGTGACACCTGATCTTTTTTAAACTTGTTTTTTCCCGTTGATCTTAAAACTTAATTTTTGGAGATACGATTAAGCTACTTCAATTAGGCAAAGTTCCGCGATATATCTATATATATATATATATATATATATATATATATATATATATATATATATATATATATATATATATATATATATATATATATATATATATATATATATATATATATATATATATATATATATATATATATATATATAGTTATAGATATATAGATAGATACAGATAGAGATAGATATAGATAGATAGATAGATAGATAGATAGATAGATAGATAGATAGATAGATAGATAGATAGATAGATAGATAGATAGATAGATAGATAGATAGATAGATAGATAGATAGATAGATAGATAGATAGATAGATAGATAGATAGATAGATAGATAGATAGATAGATAGATAGATAGATAGATAGATAGATAGATAGATAGATAGATAGATAGATAGATAGATAGACAGTTTTTTTAAATAAAGGAGAGCATAAAACCAAGCTTCTATCACTAAAAAGTGAACAGTTCGTAGTTCTTTTTTTTTATTTCTTTTTTTTAAAGAAGATATAAATATATTAAAAGAGACAAATGAAGTGTGGTGGTCATAATCCGACAGGTAGTCTAAAGTATTTATTTAGCATGGAACCGTTAAAGACTAGAAGCGCATGCAAAAGGAAGGGTGTGGACAAAACAGAGTTTTTTTGACAACTTCTCTTCATTCAAATCCACCGCGTTCTCCAACATCCTCGTTTGTTTGTGTGCAGTGCAAAACTGCTGCAGCAACTTTTAATCTCTCCGCCGTTAGGCAACCGCTTGATTAAACGGGACTTGCTGTCCTTGGGGTGCTATCAGAGGTCTGCTTTACCCGTTCCTCTTATTGGATGGCGATTTTCCCTCACGCAACATGAACAAGCTAGCTTGGCGGGGAGGTCTGAATGGACCACCGGACTATTAAAGTGAAACCGACACTTTTTTGTGTCTTATCGGAAACATCTCGTTTTACACTTGATAGTATAAGAATTGTTTATTTTATTAACCCACAGTATAATGCGGTGGAAGCTTTCCGATAAATGTATAAATTAAAATCAAAACCACGTTTGCAGCTTGTACCTGGCCGTCGTCGAAAAGAACAGGCGCAGAAACACTCGAAAACTGTGATCGCTTTTGCGGTCGAAGCAAGAAACGCTCTTTAACTAGGCCTACTTATCCAGCGGAAAAAAGGGTGTATCTTATGCTGTCAGTGTTCTAAATACTGTTACACTGTAGTATGACTTTTGTGTAATTGTAGGTGCCTGGGGCGTCCAATGTGACATTTTCCAAAATCAGGCAGCTAAAATCATGGACTGATTGTATAGCAGATGATGTTTTAGAACGCCGTGGCACGACGTTTAACTTTAAAATTCAAACATTTCGGACACAATTAATATATACCATAACTATAATTATATGCAAATGGTCATCTCTGAGTTAGATTTAATGAGACTTTTTTCTTTGTTTAAAAAAAAAATTAAATCTAGGGTTCAACGTAATTTTAAGGAAATATAATTATAAACAAATAGTCATCTTTGATTAGTTAAGAGTGATTTAGACTTTTGTTATCGATGTTTTGGTCTAGGGTTCTGAGTCATTTTCAGGAATCGAGGAAGAGCTATAGGAAGGAGGTGCGCTGGAGGGGTTGGGGAGGGGAGGTGCTGAATCAACAGGGATTGTTTGCCCTTATAATTCCCATGAGGACAGTGCATAAAACGCCAGAATAAAATAGTTTGGTCCCCGAGCTTCAACCAGACAATTAGGTGTGCAAGGTCAGTGTATCGTTCTATAAATGCCCGTAAGCCAAGCAACTTCACACTTCGCTACTGCTGCATGAGCGCGTTCATCGAGGTTGGTGGTCTATTACGCCTAAGTGGAAATCACAGATCACTTACCTCCCCTACACATCCAGCCGCCTCCAGCTCCTACCCGCCACCCTCTCTCTCTCTTCTCTCTCTCTTTTTAGTGATAGGTTTGGGAGGAGAGGTGGAATACCCAGGCCTGTGGCTTATTTGTAAAAATACATTGTGAACTCTCTTCTCTCTTTCTCTTTTTCTCTGTCTCTCTCTCTCTCTCTGTCTCTCTGTCTCTGTCTCTGTCTCTCTCTCTCTCTCTCTCTCTCTCTCTCTCTCTCTCTCTCTCTCTCTCTCTCTCTCTCTCTCTCTCTCTCTCTCTCTCTCTCTCTCTCTCTCTCTCTCTCTCTCAAGATAACAGCGAACAAGAACAAGATCTACGTTAAATGTAAAGACGTGTACATGTTTGTTGTGTTGTACATTTTTCCTTCTCAATATCCTGCTGTACCTTTCAAATTAATGTCATTTACTCGATTAAATAGTCAAAGCGTCTCTCTCTTTCTCCCTCGCTCCCTCTATCTCCCTCCCTCCCCCTCTCTCTTTCTCTGTTTCTTAAAATTTCTTCTCGCTTCACAAACATTGTTGACCTTCCCCCAAAGGCCAGGAGCGTTATCAGACAAACAGTGGTTGAGAATCTTAGCGGAATGGACCATTATAATAGCCAATATATCGTTTTTCACAAGTGTCTTATATTTTCTTTGGCCAAGCAGAGTGTGACTAAAACTGATATTGCATGGCAAATGACCAATCACAGATGATGATGTTTTTCGCAAGCTGTAAAATATATAAGCCGTAAGGATACAGGACCTACTTTAGCACATTTGCGAATCGCAGTCTCCTGTGCTTTTTCTGCAAATGACTAAAAAAAAAAACGAACGGCCTTCTTGTATTTTCTAAGACGCGCACAAACAGCAAGGTTTAATTCCCAAACCGTAACAAATTCACAAATTCTACAGCAACAATTATCTCGAGAAAAAGAGGAGGCAAAATAGTAAACTGACCGACTGAATCAGCAAACTGGCATTGATTTTAGCATCTTCCTAGAGCGCATCATGTCAGATGCCCTTGCAGATCACGATGGCAGTCAACATAGAGGGAAGAGCAATCTCCAACTTCCGTTTTGCGGATGACATTGATGGATTGGCTGGAGAGGAACAAGAACTTGAACAGCTGGTACCAGGGGCTTGACAACACCTCCAGAGCCTATAGAATGGAAATAAGTGCAGAGAAGACCAAAATGATGACAAACACTACCAATGGCATCAACACTGACATCAAAGTCCAAGGCCAATCCCTCAACACAGTGCATAGCTTTAGATATTTAGGAGCCATTGTATCAGACTATGGGTCCCGACAGGAAGTCCTCTCCAGGATCGCACAAACAACTGCTGCCCTAACAAGGTTGAAGCTCATTCGGAAAGGCAGGACCATCAGTCTACGTTCTATGGTAAGGCTGCTGCGCTACATTGTCATCTTCATCTTCCTATACGGTTGCGAAACATGGACCTTCACAGCAGATCTACAACGAAGAATACAAAGCATGGAGATGAGATCGAGATGCCGCAGAAGACTTCTGGGCATTTCCTATACCAAGCACATTACCAACGACGAAGTCCAACAGACCATCACACAAGCCATTGGACAACACGATAACATGATCACATTGGGGAAGAAACGGAAACTTCGAAGGTATATGGCCACGTCACCAGAGCATCAAGCTTTGCAAAGACCATTATGCAAGGCACGATAGAAGGAGGCAGAAGAAGAGGGAGACCGAAAAAGAGGTGGGAGGACAGCATTCGAGAATGGACTGGCTTGCAACTGAGCGAATCCATGAAGTTAAACGATCATCTGTGGTGCCCCAACGATCTTCGAGTTACGGGATAAGATAGGATAGGATAGAAATTGTTTTTCACTGGTCTAGTTTGAGTGAAGACACCTGTCACGTGTCATGTCCTGCTCTTCATTTTTCTTTCTTCTGTGTATGTGCGTGAGTGGGTGGTCGGGTGTCTGGGTGTGCGGGCGTGCTTTTATGTATGTATGCTTGCGGAATAGATGAAAAGGACATCTGATTTCTTGACTATTTTTGGTTGCGCAGTTGGATGACATTTATGGAAAGCAATGTGTAAAGTGGTCGTTCACACGCATCTTCCTCCTCTAGTCTAATGTCCATTTGTCTTTTTTCTCCAACTGAAGAAATCGGTACATAAATGTTATTCGCATCTCAGACGTGGAATATTACAAATTGTCACATCTCGATCGGACAATATCACATTAGCACGCAAAGCGCGCTCGTGAATATTATTCGATCTCGATGTGACAATTTTCTATATCCCACGCCACGATGCGAGTAACGTCTATTGATTATAGCTGATGTCATTAATACGCGCCCGCCTCCGTGACAAGTAAACCGGATTAAAACGGATATTTGGTTTTCTGGGAGGTCACAACAATGAAATTCAGAGACAAAGCTGTTAAGAGGGAAAGAAAAATGGGGAGAGAGGGCTGGTGGAGGGGGGAAGAGAGAAATAGAGAGAGGGAGAGAGAGAGGGAGGGAAGAGAGAGGTAGTAGAGAGATACGAGAGTGGGGGTGGGGGGGGGGGAAAGCGGCGGGGGAGAGAGAAACAGAAAGAAAGAGAATGTAAGTATAAGAGACACATATTTAAAAAGGGGTGAGGGTTTGGGATGGTGGGCGGTGGGCAATGAATGGGTGGGGATTGGGGGTGGGGGAGTAAGAGAGAGAGAGGGTTGAGAGAAAGCGCTAGAGAGGTGTGTTAGGAGGACAGAGCAAAAGAATAAAGTTAATTTAAGGAGGGTGAAGATGACTGAGAGAGGAAACAATAGACACTGATTGTGAGTGTGTGTGTGCGTGTTTAGGTGAATGTGGGTGTATTTGTGAGGGTGAGGGCGAAGATGAAATCGCTGAGAGAAGAAATTATGAAATGAGTGTTTGTGTTTGGGTGTGTGTGTATGTTTGTGAGGGTTAAGATCAAGACGCTGAGAGAAGAAATTATAAAATGAGTGCTTGTTGTGTGTGTGCGTGTGTGTGTGCGTGTGTGTGTGAGTGGGGTGGTTGTTTGTTTTGTTTTTGTGTGTGTTGATTTTACTCCGGAGATCCAAAAGCGACCTAACATCATCGTCAAAATTTGCTGTGAGCACTAGCCATCTAATCGTATTGTTACAGTCAATCCATTTCATTGAGTGCAGGAGGCACTGTGGCCTAATGGTAGTGCTTCGGCTTGCGGATCGGAAGGTCCCGGGTTCGAGCCCTGGCCGGGCCATTGTGTTGTGTCCCTGGGAAAGACACTTTACTCCTGTTTTCCTACTCCTTCGGATGAGAGTATAAACCGAGGTCTAGTCTGTGTCGCATACATTCCATCATAACGGACTTTAAAGATCCTGACGCTCATGTCCTAGACGGGTGAGTGCCGGTGACAAGAAAACACCCAGCATGCACCTAGGTCCTTCTCCTCAATCCCTGGCTGCCCAGGATTGTGCTCAGTTGTCCGGGCGTCAGACCATGCGCCCAAAGGCTGCGGGTGGGCGTCTCGGGCGGCTTGAGTTAGATCCTGTATCGGCCAGTGCCTTGAGCAGCTCTTGAGCTGGAAAAGCGCCATATAAGAACGATTAAATAATAAAATAATAATAATAATTATGCGATCACACCACAAGATGATTTACATTGACCTACATCACATAAGGTAAAGGTAAAGGTAGTCCCATAGCCTTGTGGCCGTAGGGGAGCGTGATGTTGGAGATCACACTTATCTTGGGCCAGCGTAATGAGGGTGATGCCCATCTCTCTCCCTCGCTGCTTTACCTTCCCCACCCTTAAGAAAGTAGGTACTCACTCACAGTTCAGTCAACTGGGGGCGTTGTTAGTTGTCGCTTCACGTTTTGCGGTCACCCATCCAAGTGCTAACCGCACTGGACGGTGCTTAACTTGCGACACAGTACACAGTGCTCTACATCACATGGAGGATTAAAAAAACCAACAAAAACTTTAGGATGCACAGTAGTTTCAGTTAGTAGTTAAGGAGGACTAAAAATCATACTAGCATCCGTTATTTATTAATATTATTATTATTAGTAGTAGTAGTAGTAGTAGTAGTAGTAGTAGTAGTAGTAGTAGTAGTAGTAGTAGTAGTAGTATTTTTATCATCATCATCATTACACCTTTCCAAGTCGGGGTGCATGGGATTTCTGTATAAATAGTATCCCCACTTTCTGGAAATGTAGTGCTTTAAAATCCTATTGTCGCTGTCTTTCTCTTTTGTTCTTTCTCATTCCTACTCTGTTCTATCAATCTACTATCTTCTTCGCTAGGCCAGTCACCTAACTTTTTTCTTGAAAACTCTCCCAAAACCTCTCAATTGTTTATGGGGTCTGTTGGGTCAGCTTGGTGATTTTGAACGCTTTCTGCCAAATGAACTACAGGCTAAAGAATTGTGTAGTAAAAAAAAAACTTGACTCCCAGTTTCATCCAGGAAAATTAAAGCCGGGACACAATTATCATGGAGCAAAATTACCGACTGAGTATTTCTACCTCTTCTAACTTTGTGCCAAAACCAAACCAAAAATGACATCAGTGGGAATGAAACCATTATCAACCCTGGCATCCGCCATGCCATGTTAGCCAAATGACACACTAACTGCGGGCACAAAGCCGGGATTGACTCGACCAGAAATTGCGACATGGCCAAGCCGGAAGTCAACCTCGTTTTCAAAAAAGGCGGAAGCCTAACCGCACTTCCGGTATGAGTGAAAAGGCAGAAGAGAGTTATGGTTCTTTTTTCTATTTGATACTAAGGGATTTGCTAGACTGATTTTTTTTAATAGAATGGAATAAGAAGAGAGAGAGAGGAGATAGAGAGAGAAAGAGAGAGAGATGAACCGGCAGGAGGAAATAAGTTGAGAGGCGGTGGGAGGCCAACAAACCGATTTAAAATATATGAAATGAGGGGAAATGCAATTAAATTGGGTAATCGAATAAACGATTGTATGATCCAATGGAGAAATTAATCAATAGTCAAATCAGGAGTTCAGACTCCATATTTTTACGAAAATTGGATGCTATATTTAGTGAGAGAGAGAAGAGAGAGAGAGAGATAGAGAGAGACAGAGAGAGAGAGAGGGAGGGAGGGGGGGAGGGGAGAAAGAAATTGAGAGAAACAAAAGCAGCATATTTGGGAGAAAATGCAAAAAATGATTAATTTTAACGAATATGATGATGAGAAATGAGAGAAAAATTAAAACAGACAAAGACAATAGAAAAGACAATTAGAAAACAAAGAAATGAGTAGAGAAAAAAATAAGCAGACACTTTTCAAAGAGAAGAGAGAGAGAGAGAAATCAGACAGATAGACAACAGAGAGAGAGGAAAAACAGAAGAAGAGAGACAGAATGAGAAAAAAAAAGACACATAGATTTTAATATGTCAAAAAAAATGAAAAAAAATAAGAGATATAGAAGAGAGAGAGAGAGAGAGAGAGAGAGAGAGAGAGAGAGAGAGAGAGAGAGAGAGAGAGAGAGAGAGAGACGTAAGACATTTTATTGAGTAAATAATACATTGTTCATTTCAAGGTCACATTAAAACACAACACTGAATTGAAACGCCTCATAAATACTCAAACACAAAAGTACAAAACTAAGTCCATAATTTAAATGCGATTAAGACAAACCAGTAAGAAACATTTGTGCCATTGGTTTAAACAAATGTTTTAATCAAGGAAAAACATATCATTACAAACAATGATTTACAGGATAGGCAACAAGCGAGCTTATATAAGCCCACCCTGTATTTGTGCCATTATGTTAGCAAACTTTATACGACACACACACACAAATGCCCTTTTAGTTTTACCACATCTATCGTTTCTCATTTTCTCCCAAACGCATGCTTTAATTCTCGCGAACTATCTAGCTGCTAACATCATTTATCTCTCAAATATAGTATTCTCTACCTTATTTTTAAATGCAACTACCTTAATTCCATCAATTTATCACAAACATCTGCATCCTTATCCACGACTATCTGTTCATTCGCATCATGTTCTCATAAACACCTGCTTTCTGACATCAATCTCTCCATCCGCAAACATTTTATTAAACCCCCGCACCTGCACTCTAGCACACATCTGTCAGTCCTGAATCATTTTCTCTCGAACACCTGGTCTTGCATAACGTCTTACTATCTTGCAACCATTTTACCAAGTAAACACCTGCATCTTAACACGCATCTATATCTGTAAATTTTGCATCATTTTCTCTCGGACACCAACATTCTTACAACAACACACACAACTGTTTATATTTTGCATTATTTTCTTTCAAGACATCCGGTTTCAAATGTAAAAAAATTAAAATAAATAAGGAAATAAATAAATACATTAAAAAAAAAAAAAAAACCTATGTCATGAACAATTCTCTCTTGCATGCTCTTGTCGTGTCTGGAAAACCATGTAAAGGTATTTTGACAGTTGCATAATAACGTGTTCTTCATCGTTTGCCATAATCAATTCAACAGAAACATTATTCGGATTACCCACAGCATACTCCAAAACAGGTATATCCCGTCTTAATTCAGTCTAGTAAAACATGTTTTTCATTTGTATTTGCACTTTGACAGACTGGGCACAGAAGATGTCTTGGGATAACGTCCTGACGATATCTTAGTTTATGTACACGAATTGGTGACATTCCAAATCTGAACTTGAGATATGCTTCCCGAAAACAGCGAAGCTGGCTAACATTAAAATAATTATCAGATCCCAAATATCAGATCCCAAAATACGTCTAAAACTGGCATAACATTCAAAACGATCAGAAGAAGTAATTTCAGCCATCCATTCTTGTTTGTACTGATCAATCAATCGCTGTTTAAAAATGCCCAGAAATACTTTCACCCTTCCCACCCCGTGCGGCATCCATAACCTTTCCAAAGCCATTTTGGAATAAAAGTTCTTTCACTTGATGTGCCCAAGACCTCTTGCCCAGGCTCTCCAAGTGATATAACATCTTATAAGCCTTCCTAGGGAGTCTCTCATACGCAAAGCCAGCACTCTTAGCAAATATTTAACACACCTCACGGCAGCGATGACAAACATGGGGAACCGGCCAAGATGGCCGTATATCATCTTGTTCGGCGTTTTGTCCAACATTCAAAAACCGCTTACATGCAAACAAGTGAGTTTTGTTAATGTCCCCGTACTGTTGGAAACCCCAAAGCTCCGCACCGTACAACGCTGGGGCAACCTGTGCCTCGAACATTTTGAAGAAGACATCTCTCACAGGCATCGCAAGATTTGAACGGTTCGTCCTTTTGCTTTGACTGCTAGTTCACTTACACTGTTTGTTAAACTTAATTTGGTAGTAAAATATAAACCAAAATATTTTTAACTGTTTACCACTTCATTTTTGTCTCTGCCAAAGCACCATTTCTCATTTTCAACTAGGAAACCTCCTATACGGAACACAATCACTTTAGTTTTACTGAGATTAATTGTCATTGAAAAATTATCAGCAAACGATTTCAGACAATCAAGATGTTTTTGTAGCCCCATTGTACAGAATGAAGTCAAAATTACATCATCAGCAAATAGCAAAATTAAAATCTGTACATCTGGTGTCAGCTGTATACCATATTCACAACTTTTTGCCATTTCCAAAGCTAGCTTCATTGATCAGAAAAGAAAATAAAGTTGGTGATAAGACACATCTTTGCCTTATTCCAATAGGGCATAAAAACGGATCTGTGATACCACTAGACCCTCGCACACCGACTTTTACATCACTGTACATGCTTTGTTACATTTTAAACATTTTTTCTATAACACCATTTTTTCTTAAAACGTTCCAAAGGTTGTTTCTATTTATGGTGTCGAATGCTTTTTTGAAATCTACAATACAAATATGTATTTTCCCAGAGTTTTAAAAAACAAAAACTTTTGTACAATTGCACAAATATGTTGTCTATTATTGAATAGCCCGCTCGAAATCCAACTTGCTCTTCAGCTGTTTTGCTATTTTCTTCAGTACATTGTATTAACCGCTTATTTAGAATGTCAATAAACGCTCTTCCAAGAATGCTTAGTAAAGATATACCCCTGTAATTGTCAGGATTGTCCTTATCTCCACTATTGTGAATTGAAACAATAATGGGCTCCAGTCCAAGCGATAAGGTACTGCCCAGTGTTAAAAACATGGTTAAACAATTTCAAAACAAATGGAAGAATGTGTTCAATGAAAGTCTTCAGCGCGTCAGTAAGAATTTTATCAAGCCCAGTAGCTTTACCCGATTTAAGATGCTTAACTGCCTTACGGATTTCATCTGCAGTGATTTTTGTATCCAGACGCTCAATACCCAGTTAATTGTCGCCCTCGTTGTCTTGATCTACGATATTCTCCGACTGGTTACTTACTTCCTCCAAACACCGTCCTAAAATGGTTCATCCACTGGTCATTACTGATATCAGGTTGATGTTGCCTTGTGCAGCGAATGGATCTCGCTCCCTGCCAGAATAACTTGGAGTCACTGGCTTTCATTGCTACATTTCGCAGTTTATAATCTTTGTACGTTTGTCGTTTCTCCTTTACGATATTTCCTTTGTGCGTTTGTCATTTCTCCTCTACGATATTTCCTGCGCCGTTCCACAAACTGGAATCTGTATGCACCCTTCATGTTTTGGGGTGGTATGCATGCATGAAGCTGGGCTTTTACGCGCCTGAACTTTGGCCACCAGCGCCGTGTGTCACGTTTGGCCTACTTACACTCAGCGTCATACCATGCTGTGTCGTGAACCATAGTAGACACGTCGTTTCTTGCATGATTCTGCCTCTGCTAAAGCCGCATTGAATGAATCCACTGCATTGTCCAGATTTAATGTTAAGTGTTCGGTTGCGTGTGCAAGTTTGTTTTGAATTGAATCTCCTTTCACTGCCTCAAAAAACTGTTCCCGTCTGTACTCCCTCCACTCCGTTCCGTTTTCTCAACGAATAAAGTCTTTTCTACTGGGCGGGGATGATTAGAATTTAAACATTCAAAATGGTGATGCATATATTCAAACCTATCTGCTACTATGAGCTCCATGTAATCATTTTTAATAGCTAGCTGTTCTGAGCATATAAAATAGTCAACTGTGCTAGACCCTGTAGTGCATACAAATGTAAAATGACCCTCTTCATCACATTTACAACAATCATTTAAGATCTTAAGGCCGTACTCTAAACACACATCAAGAAGATTCCGACCATTGACGTTTAACACATTATCCTCTGACTGCCTGAACTGGGTCACATCTGACTGCGCTACATCATCAGTGTTATCCGTTTTATCAAATAAAACAGCGTTTAAGTTACCAGTCCTGGTATTAAAATCCTTACATGAAAGATAACTGCAATCGCTAGGATAAACTTGGTTAGTTTGTGACATAATTTCCTTCATTTTTGAGTACATTATTGCTCCTGTCTGATAGCTTTCATGTCCTTCTCAGACCTTTTGTGTATGTGTGTGCGTGTGCGCGCGCCTGGGCATGTAGAAACGACGTTCTGATGACACACACATGAAACTCCACATGGTTTCTTCTGACTTTTTTGGAAGGCCGTACTATTTTGACGTCAAAATAGTTCTCCGTTGAGTTAGAGCTGTTTTAGGGTTAGGTTAAGGGTTAGGGTTAAGGGTTAGGGTTAGGGATAGTTTCAAAAATTGGAAAATGTCAAAATAATGTCAAAGAAATGGAAAGTGCGTCAAAATAATCCCTGTTTTTTTCACAACAGTCATCAGAACGTCGTTTTTACACAAATGTGTGGGTGTGGGTGTGTGTGTGTGCGTGTGTGTTTGTGCGTGTGACTCATCGTCCCTATTGTATTACTCAATTTACCTCTTTTGCGTAGTTGATTCTTTATTTATAATTTAACTTTTTTTTGGGGTTGTATTTATGGTTTTGTTTGTGGTTTTCTGTCGTCCGCCAGAAACGTATTTGATATATCATTTAATATTTGGATAGCACTCCTATGCCGAAGGTCGCGGATTTGAACACCGCATGGAACGAACTTACGTGACTAAGTACAAGTCTTTTCAGGACACTGTGGGTTTCTCCAGGTATTCAGCCCGATTTCCTTCTTTCCTTCAATACTAATATTGTAATGGATGCGGTCAATCTTAATATAAAAACTAAAATGGAGTTCCCTTCCGCCTTCTGTAATAGTGATCCCTTCAGATCGCCGCAGTTAGAGTTTTTTTTTTTTTTGGAAGGAAATGCGCGTGATAGCATCCATTATTATTATTATTATTATTATTATTATTATTATTATTATTATTATTATTATTATTATTATTATTATTATTGTTGTTGTTGTTGTTGTTGTTGTTGTTGTTGTTGTTATTATTATTCATTTAGGCATGGTGCTTTGTGTGCGTCCTGATGTTTTACCTTGTGCAATGACTTGGTTTGTGGAATACATTTACGTTTGAACCAACAGTGTCTCTGTCTGTCTGTCTGTCTGTGTCTGTGTCTGTGTCTGTGTCTGTGTCTGTGTCTGTGTCTCTGTCTCTCTCTCTCTCTCTCTCTCTCTCTCTCTCTCTCTCTCTCTCTCTCTCTCTCTCTCTCTCTCTCTCTCTATATTCCCTCTGCGTCAATTTGATCTCCCATTATTCTTGCCCCTTTCTCTTGTTTGTAGATATATTCCCATCCATCCTCTGTTTCCTCCCCCACCCACCCTCAAACACGCATTTCCTCTCCCACCAACCCACTCTTCTTTTCTTCTTTATCCCTCGCTCACTCCCACAAAAAAGGCTATTTCCATTGATCGTCGTAATATTTTTCGGGAATTTCGCTCATTTATTTTTGTCGTCATTTTTACAGCATGCCTGGCGTCTTATGGGGGGGATGTGTATTTATTTTTAGCGTTGACTCTGTTACGCTCTTACGTTATATTGTCGTACAAAAGGATAGATCTTAGAAGAGAAAGAGCATCGGAAACAATTATTTTGTATTGTTATTGTTTAATTTTGTTGTAATTGTATTATTTTATTTTATTTTATTGTTTTTAATTTATATTTTTTAAATCCGTTTCGTCCACATTTTTGTATGGAACGAAACAATCGATGGTCAGAAAAGACCCGAAGCTCGCAAACAAGAAGAAGAAAAAGAAGAAGAAGAAGAAGAAGAAGAAGAAGAAGAAGAAGAAGAAGAAGAAGAAGAAGAAGAAGAAGAAGAAAAAGAGAACATAGTTATTTAAAAAAAAAAAAAAAAAAAAGGGGGGGGGGGGGCAAAGTTCAATGAAAGGAAATAATCAAAAAAAGCCGATCATACACATAACTATACATAAGTAGTAGTAGTAAGCATAGTAGTAGTAGTAGTAGTAGTAGTAGTAGTAGTAGTAGTGGTAGTAGTAGTAGTAGTAGTAGTAGTAGTAGTAGTAGTAGTAGTAGTAGTAGTAGTAGTAGTAGAAAATAAGAATAGGAAATTGAATGCACATAACTACATGTAATAAGAAAGGGCAAAGGTTTATGAAAAATATATATTTAAAGACCGAAAACTCGCACAAGAAGAAGAAGAAGAAGAAGAAGAAGAAGAAGAAGAAGAAGAAGAAGAAGGAGAAGAAGAAGAAGAAGAAGAAGAAACAACAACAACAACAGCAATAACAATTAAAGAAGAAGAACTAACAACAAAACGCACGACCGAAAAATCACGTTTGCGGCACAGCAGCAAACAACTTACACTTGCGCTATCGTGAAACCAGAGAGCTGGGAAGGGAAAAAGCTGGTGAGGGGTGTGTGAGTGTGAGAAAGAGACGGATCGAGTTTTGAGAGAGAGAGAGAGAGAGAGAGAGAGAGAGAGAGAGAGAGAGAGAGAGAGAGAGAGAGAGAACCGCACACACACACACACACACACACGCGCGCGCGCATGCACACACACCCACACACGTACAAACACAGATTGGGATTCAGGTGCAGAGAGAGAGAGATGGAGAGAGAAGATCACGAGCGAGCACGCCGGACGCGATAAGTGACTGACAAGGTGAAGGCAAGAGAAAGTGACGGAAATGGGGGTGATGGTGGTGGGTGGTCGGAATGGAGTGATGGAGTGGGGTGTAAGGTGAAGAGGGAAGATGAGGGGAAGGCAGGGGGAGAAAAGTAACAGAATCCCTCCCAGACAAGCGGGCACGTGCCTGCCACGCGTCACTGCCACTCCTGTTTTCATCTGATGCTAGATGTGGTCTGTAAGTACTTCTCTCTCTCTCTCTCTCTCTCTCTCTCTCTCTCTCTCTCTCTCTCTCTCTCTCTCTCTCTCTCTCTCTCTCTCTCTCTCTCTCTCTCTGTCCCTTCCCTCCTTCTATTTCTATTCTTTCCCTCCCTCTCTCCTTTCCCCCCTCTCTCTCTTTCCTTTTGCTCCTTCTCGAATAACCTCCCTCTCTCCTCTCTTTCACCCTCTCTTTCTCTTCTCTACTTCTCTGCCTGTCTGTCTGTCTCTCTCTCTGTTTGTCTCTTTCTCTCTCTGTCTCTCACTCCCTTCCCTTTTTCTATTTATCTTCTTTCCACCCCCACCCCCTCTCTTTCCCTTAGCTTTTTCTGTAATCTCCTCTATCTCTCCTCTCTTTTACCCTCTCTTTCTCTCCCTTCCTTCTTCTCTCTATCCTCTATCTCTCTCCCTCTCATACTCTCCCCTGCTTTCTCTCTCACTTCCCCTCCCTCTTCTCTTTCGCCTCTATTCTCTGTTCCTCCCTCTCTTTCTCTCGTTCTCCCTGTCTCGTTCCTCTTTACCTAAAAGTAAACGGCACTTATCAGAAGCGCTCGTATCATATCCAACTTAAACACCTTGCTATCTCTTCTTCTCTTATACTTAAACAAAAATCCCCTACTCCACACACCTACCCACCCCCCTCCCCTCAATACCGTTTCCTCCCTCTCCTTTTTCTTTTGTTTTTTCCCTCCCCATTCCCTCTGTTTCTGTTCTTCTTCCATTTTCAAAACATCGGTCCTTCTACCCCCTTCTTCTGCCATTCCTCCATCTCCCACCGCTCCATCCCCACCCCTGTATCAGTTCTTGTACCATGCAGCGATCCGCCGCCGTCTCTCGCACTCCTCCGTTACCCCCACCTACCTTTTGTATTATGCTGGTCTCCGATTTCCATTGCTATCTGCCCCCGAAAGAGGTGATCCTCCAAGACCCCCATTCCGACCTGTCAAGGCAGCAGTATTCCTATACACAGATACATGTATGTGGGTTTTTGTGCATGCGATCGCTCTCTGTCTCTGCAAAGTCCAAACTCTAGCTCTCTTTTTTTTCTTCTACTCCCCCTCCCTCCCCCCCCCCCCCCCCTCTATTTTTACATCTGTTTGTGTCTCTGTTGGTCTGTATCTCTCTCACTCACTCTCTCTCATTCTCTCTCTCTCTCTCTCTCTCTCTCTCTCTCTCTCTCTCTCTCTCTCTCTCTCTCTCTCTCTCTCTCTCTCTCTCTCTGTATTGTTATGAGTTTTATCTTTATCCATCTATCTGTCTATCGGTTGGTCTCTCTCTGCCTCTCTCTCTCTCTCTCTCTCTCTCTCTCTCTCTCTCTGCCTCTCTCACACTCTATCTCTGCCTCTCTCTCTCTCTCTGCTTCTCTCTCTGCCTCTCTCTCTTTCTCTCTCTCTCTCTCTCTCTCTCTCTCTCTCTCTCTCTCCATCTCTTTGTGACATTCTTTTCTCTCCCCCCCCCACTCCACCATCCACACACAAACACCGTCCGTACCTCTCGTTTGAAACTGAAACTAACTTTCCAAAAGCCGAACTTACCATAATTTTTCAGTTACGCTTGCATTGCAACAGCTCTAGACCCAGTCTTTATAAGTGCAGCGAATAAAATCAATCTTTAAAGTAACTCAGAGGTCATTTTTATCCCAAACCTTCACACTTGATCATAGTAAAAAAGTAATTAATCATTGATTAATGTGTGTGTGTGTGGGTGTGTGTGTATGTGTGTGTGTAAATGGCATACGTTATTTAACTCGCATTTTATTTTTTTTTCTGATGTTTATCTCTGAAAGTTTTCTTTTAGTCACTTATTTTGTATTTGCAATTATTGTGATTGTCGGCCTGTGATACTATGCTGATGGTGATATTGGTTAGGCAGCGGGTGTGTGAATGTTGTGGGGATGCGTGCTTGATGTACTCTTGTTTGTGGCACCAATGTTGTACTGTCAAATATAGCTTTGCATATCACGCTTTTATAGGTTATATAGTATAAAATGTAAAATGAAATGTGTCTGTATGTGAGGGGAGTTGCGACTACGTTAGATTTGACGAGTGTTATGTGCACCTGCAGTTTTATATTTGATGCCTTATGGTTTCCAAGCCTGAATGTCTTTCTTTAAAAAAAATTAAATGTTACAGATCAACGTTTAACGCCTGTCATAACTTCTTGTAACAGCTAATACAGATTTATTAAAAAGAACTGAAATGAAGAGTTGATTTAAAAAAAAGTTTACTATTCTAGATTTGTGAGGCAAAATCTCTCAAATAAAGGTGTGTAAGCAGCTTAAAAAGACATTCGTTTCCTCGATAACGTTTCCTTGCGAATCTAGCCCTCCCTTACTCCCCCTCCAAAAAAAAAAAGTCATCAATCGTCACCGGATACCCCAGGTACACAAATCTTCCCCCATTAAAATCCACAGCCCGCCTGTGCCGTGCTGATTTATAATGTTTGAGTGCCTGAACAGGTCTTCTTAAGGGAGATCAGCCACACGCATCTCAGTGTTTCTAGCAGACGATCGAGCTCAAACGCAACGCTTAGATTCAAATTTCGGCAATATCAGACCATACGAAAAGTATGAATATAATTACAAGCAACTAGTCATCTCTGAATTAGACTTTGTGTTCCAATTTCGATCTGAACCTCCGACGCACTTTAATCTGTACCTCCGAACAAACTTTATTTTAAAGCCACTTTTAATGCACTTGCCATTAAATAAGTCTTCAACTTCACACATAAATCTCTGTATCACAAACCTACACTGGCGGCGCTCTTATCACCAAAACGATGCACAACTCTCAATAATCTCAGCCAACACCCTCCCCCCTCCAACCCCTCTCTCTCCCCAACTCCCTAGAACTATTGAAGATGGATATAAATGTTATTCTCGGCCTCGAAGAACTTAAAATTTTTGGTCAAAACTGAGGAAAACGTCCGGAAAGTTTGAAACATATTCGCCGTATGTACAAAAATACCTCCGCCTCCAGGGTCTATTTCAACTTAACATCTCGACGGAAAGGTCTGAAACTTCTCCGAAACAAAGGTCTAAAACATCTCCCAAGCTGAATATATGAAGCATCTCTACGATGAAAGTTTGAGACTATCAAGATAAAGGGAAAATAGAATCGCAACCGGTTAACTAAACACATCTAAAACAAATAGGTCGAACGGCAGACTGAAACATCAAGCATTGAACGTTGGAGATTGAAGTAAGATTCAACAAATTGATGTCTTCGTGGTCTTAAATATGCCGGCCAACCAAAAACAGTCGTATGGCTAAAATATATCTACTGCAAAAGAACTGGAATTAACATTGAAGAACTAAAACAAAAACAAGTTCAACTGCCGCATTGTTCTCCAAGGTCTAAAATATCTTGGCCCAAAAAGTGTCTGCATCGTTAGTGCAAAGGCCGCAATAAGCTGAGGATGAAATATCTCGTCCATGAAGGTCTTAAACATATAAAAGTTCTAAAACATCTAGGCAGCGAATGTCTAAGGGGAAATAATCATAGACGAAGACAAAATAAACTAAGCTGCAACATTTAAAAGACCTACAATATGTCGGCCCTGAAGGTCTTACACATCTAAAAGGTCTAACAAACACAATCGTCTAGACCGTGCGCTGAAAGTCTCTGCGTCTCTGGCGTGAAGGCTGGAAAATAATCATAGCCGATGGGAGATAAAGCAAGTCTCAGCATCTCAAAAGCCTAAAATAATATATCACTTTTTGAAAGTCTGAAACATCTGAAGGTCTTAAACATCTAGGCCGCTGAAGGTCTTAAACTATCTCGATCCCCACTCCCATCCTTCACCCCTCCTCCAAACTAAAATAGTTCCCTGGCCCTGCATCTCTATAAGTTGCAGCACCTCAAGGCCTAAAACATCTTGGCCATCGACATTCCTTCACATCTCTAAAAGGCCTAGGCCGCTGAAAGGCCTTAAACCATCTCGGCCGGGCCCAAACCCCAAAAAGGATCCGTGCGTCTCTGTGGTGCAAAGGCGGGGAATACGCATTAACGCTGGAAATAAAGTAAAGTTTGCCTCGAGTTTGGAGCGCTGGTCACGCACGGAGATCTATGGACGGGAGAGTGCTTGTGGGGCAGCGCTGGGAAGGTGGACATTTCGCCATCTATAAAGTAGCCGCATCAAAGAAGCAGGGACAGTCGGAATCTGCAGACGTAACGGGCAATATTGAGCACAAAAAGGAGTAAGTTTGTAAAGAATCCAGCCCAGTCAGCATGAAAGACAGGAGGAGAGAGAGAGAGAGAGAGAGAGAGAGAGAGAGAGAGAGAGAGAGAGAGAGAGAGAGAGAGAGAGAGAAAGAGAGAGAGAAGTAAGGAAAGGAGGTAAAGGATAAAAGGTGAGAGTGAGGGTGAAGGTGAGAGGGAAAAGAATGAGGTTATTGGTTGGAGGGGGGTGGGACGAGTGGAGTTGTTAGTGAGATTGGAAGGTGGAGACTGTATTAAGTGCGTAAAGGTGAGAGAGGTGTATTGGCGAGTTTGTCAGAGTGAAAAAGAAGAGGAGGGATTGGGAGGTCGGGAGGAGTGTGGGGGGGGGGGGTTGCACGCGCGCGCAAACACACACACACATACACCCATACACATACAAAACAAAGGGCAGACACACTAGTCACTCAGACTAACAGGCAGACTCTGAAACAAAGAAACTAACACACTCAAATAGTAAAGAGAGCGCAACGCTGAGAGCTACTAGCTAACAACAAGACAGAAAAAGTTGGTCACAGGCAGTAGTAGTAGGAGTTCCAGCAGCCACCGAGAAACCATGTCTATGGAAAAACGAAACAGCTAACCGTTAGTGCTCACTGCCGCAGTTCTTTCCCCTTGATGACTGGCTGCGCCCTGGGATGCCAGTTATCTCCCTTCCCTCGCAGAGCGCGCGTCGCCTTGTGGGACCTCCAGTGTGGTGCGTTGTAAGTGTTGCGTTCTGTGCTTCCCTTTTGCACTTGTCTGGAGTCATAGATTTTGTGGTGTTTAGTCTTTCTCCAGTAGCTGGGACGTAACTAATAATCTTACTACTGGCTCATCAAAAGGTAAATTATCTATCTAATAAAAAGCAAAAGAGGATTCATAATAGTAACTTAGTTTGCTAGTAGAATTGTGTTGTTGTTGTTGTTGTTGTTGTGGTTGTTGTTGCTGTGGCCGTGGGGTGTGTGTTGAAGTCTCTATATAGCACTTCTCTTGGGGGTCATAGATTTCGGTGTTTTCAATCTTTCTTAATGCTGCATGGGACTTCTACTGGCTTGTTAAGATAGGCCACGTATATTTGCATATATCTATTACTACGATCGTACTAAAAGTTCTGTTTCTGCTTAATTGTTCTTGTTGAGTACATATTTTTAATCCAGTTAATTGATGTTCTTCTTTCCATTGATTGCTACTGCTGTTGCTTCTACTGCTGTAGCTTTTACTGAGATATTACTGCTACTATTACTATTACTATTACTACTACTACTTACGACTACTACTACTACTACTACTATACTACTACTACTACTACTATTACTACTACTACTACTACTACTACTACTACTACTACTACTACTGCTACTACTACTACTACTCATGTGATGTTAACCGGGTTTCTATACGATGGTGCTGACTATTAATTTATGTACTGATACACAAAACTTTCAAATTGACTGACGCCTGGCGTGGGATTCTCTCTATTAATCACTTTGTGTGGAGTCTAGTCATAGACTTACTTATCTTTTCTTTGCTGAGGCTGTTAAATTGTCCAGGTAAGCGAAATGTTTATTTGACCTTTTTCACGTGTGTGAGCATGTAACGGAGACGTTGAAACTTTTCATTTGTGCTAGTACTTACTAAGTTTAGTTGTAGAAAAAGGTTTGAGGGGAAATCATTATTCAATGGAAACACGTATATACTCCTTTTTATTTAACGTTTAGTTGGTTCGCTTTAGCACTTGTGTGATGTCATAATCTTACTGGTTAATCTTACTTCATTGCTAGGGTCTACTCAATTATGGAAAGTAGCTAACCCATCAAAAGAAACGATTTCAGCTTCTGTAATTTTTTTTAACGAACATAAAAAAAATAGTGCTGCGGCTCCGGTACTCTGCAATGTGTTATGTAGACGAAGCGGGTTCAACAACAAACCTTTGGATCTTGCTGTTCTGTGAAGAAGATTATTAATGTTCACGACTGAGCAGGAGTTGTGTAGAACTACGTTCCTTTTATTTTGTTTTATCCTGCATCTTCGGCAGTGTAAGTTTGGCTATGGGCATATTTTTTTTTTAAAATTGTACTTTGACTCGGGATAAATTATGTTTTATGACTGCTTACGACGTTAAGACGACTGACATTTCGTCATAATGAAATGACGTCAGGATTTTAAAATTTCTTTGATATTCCCCCACCCCTCCTCCCACGATCCCTTTCACTGTCTTCACCTCACCTCCCCACTCTCTTTTTCCCCCCATTACACCCCTCCCTCCTCCCTACCTCACTCCAAAGACATTTTCCATTTCACCATAGTATGCATTCACCCTTCCTGTTTTTATTCTTGTTCTCGTTTTTGTTGTTGTTCTTCTTGTTCTTTCTTTCTTTCTTTTTCTGTTGTCTTTCTTCCCTCCTTCCTGATCTAGCTCCAGGGGCGGATTATGGGGGGTTTCCTGGTTGCACGGAAACCCCCCTCGGCTATTAAAAAAAAAAAAAAAAAAAAAAAAAAGATACATCGTCATCTCTTGCAGCTTGACTGCTGATTAACTGGAAACCGGTAGGATAATCATTTTCATGTACTCACTAGTCAACGGGTCAACAGTTTTTCTTTGACTTCTGTCAATACGGTGCAGTACTAATCTCCTTTAGTTATTTAAAGTGACCTGGAAACCCCCCCTTATCAACACCATAATCCGCCCCTGAGCTCTAATGGACTGAGTTGGATTAGTTGTTGTTTTTTTTTGTTTGTCCATCATGGATTTGTTGTTGGTGTTGTTATTTGTGCCACTTAGAACGGCTGCGTTGTAGTACGGAACTAATGCTATACGCGCCCCTTCTCCCCAAAATCACCAGTCAGGCTCGCGTCGATCCACACGCTCACATGATTCACACACTTTCGATCTCTTATACGCGTCAAACACACTATCACTCAAACATGTGGTAAGTTTAGTATCTTCCTCTGTTATTTAAGCTTTGTTATATTCTTCTTCTTCTTCTTCTTCTTCTTCTTCTTCTTCTTCTTCTTCTTCTTCTTCTTCTTCTTCTTCTTCTTCTTCTTCTTCTTCTTATTATTATTATTATTATTATTATTATTATTATTATTATTATTATTATTATTATTATTATTATTATTATTATTGTGCATGTTGTAGCTTTTCTTGTTTTGTCATTATTATTTCTATTATAATTAATTTTGTTTCTTCTTGTCCTTGTTCTTCTTGTTCTTGTTCTTCTTGTTCTTCTTGTTCTTCTTGTTCTTGTTCTTCTTGTTCTTCTTGTTCTTCTTCTTCTTCTTCTTCTTCTTCTTCTTCTTCTTCTTCTTCTTCTATTTCTCAGTAATGTGATAGGAGTCTAATTTGTTTTATTGATGGTGTGTATGTATTTGTTTCAATACATTTTTTCTAATATTTCCCCTTTCTTTATTGTCTATTTTACTATAGATTGTTATGGTTACGTTATTTTTTTTTAAAACTCCTGTTCCCTTGCACACACAAAGCGCTTGCGGAAGTTTGTTTTATGACTTTGATGATCACACATATGCATGAATGTATTTATCGCAGAAGAGCATGTGTTGATATTATTGCAACAATAATTTGAGAACGAATAGAAATTATACGAATTCATATAATGTCCTCATCATGATACAGAAGGATATATTTTTCCGATGTGCGTCAGAGATATTAGAAAAAACACAGCATAAAATTAAAAGCATAAAATATAAAGAAACTTCAAAGTGTAAGGCAACATATAATAACATTATTTGGATTTGGTGTCTGTATCTCAGTCTGTCTGCCTTTATTTCGGACTGTCTTTTCCCTCCCTGTAGTTCAATGGTCTTTGTGTGTTTCTATTTACCTTTGTAATGTGTTCTGCCTTTCTACTCTACATTACATTACATGATTATTGCTTTAGGTCCAGCGGACTCTTCCGAGCCAAATCAGGACCGGACAACCCCCGATCCGCATAAAAGATCTGCTGAAACAACCCTAGTGGTAAAACTGAAAGCTCTCCACCAGCCAGTCACTTTACAATAAAGACATCCCACGCAGGGGACGCTGAGGCTGTACTCTAATTTATCGAACCCCCGTTTACAAAAACGAAATAGAATACAAACATCATTATAAATTATCAACAAAACACATAGAGATCTACATATAAAATGCCTACATTGCTAAATATTAACACCATGGGAAGCCATAGTGACCACCTGGCAGAGAGCGTCCAATATTCCCAAGCTGATCCAACAGACCTCATACACAAATAAGGAGTCTTGTCCCGGAAGAGTTTTCAAGAAAAAAAGGTAGGTGACTGGTCAATCGAAGAAGAAAGATAGTATAGCAGATTCGATTGATAGAACATTGCAGGAATGAGAAAGAGCAAATGAGAAAGACAGCGACAGTGGGAATTTAAAGCACTAAATTTCCAGAAAGTGGGGATACTATTTATACTGAAATCCCCGGCACCCCAACGGGGGTGTTCTACTTTGGCTCAGTCAAGTCATATAAGCCTATATATATATATATATATATATATATATATATATATATATATATATATATATATATATATATATATATATATATATATATATATATATATATATATATATATATATATATATATATATATATATATATATATAGAGAGAGAGAGAGAGAGAGAGAGAGAGAGAGAGAGAGAGAGAGAGAGAGAGAGAGAGAGAGAGAGAGAGAGAGAGAGAGAGAGAGAGAGAGAGAGAAACAAAAAAGAGGGAGAAAGAGAGCGAAAGATGGAGAGAGAGAGAGAGAGAGTGGATTAGATTGGTCTGGATTGGATGGTTTGTTGCATATCGTAAGAGTGATCACTGCAAGTACAGAAAATGCAACCTGACAACGAAAACGATGGAGGGGGGGGGGGAGAGATAGAGAGAGAGACAGAGAGAGACAGACAGACAGAGAGAGAGGAGAGGGAGAGACAGACAGACAGACAGAGAGAGGGAGAGAGACAGAGTGAGAGAGTGAGTGAGAGACAGACAGAGAGAGACAGAGGGAGAGAGAGAGCGCCAGTACATGTATGTGTACGCACGCATTCTGTCGCACGGACTTTAAAGATCCTGACGCTCATGTTCTAGACCGGGTGACTAGCCAGCTGCACAAATCCACCCAGCAAGCACTTAGGTCCCTAGCATTGTGCTCAGTGATCTGGGCGTCAGACTAGGCGCCAAAGTCTGCAAGTGAGCGCCGCGGGTGGCTTGTATCGGCCAGCGCCTTGAGCAGCTCTTGAGCTGGAATTGAAAAGCGCTGTATAAGAACGACTCCATTATTAAATAAATACAAATTGGAATGCTTGTTTGTGTGTCCTCTGTCAACAGTTGTGTGCCCGTTGGTTGTAGTATGTATACGAACTATGTTTTCAGAAGGCAATAAATTGTTTAAATGTGGATGTTTTTTGGGTGTGTATATGTGTTGTGTGTGTATGCGTGTGTGTGTGTGTGTTTGTGTGTGTATGTGTGCATTTGCATGCGTAGTGTGTTTTTGTGTGTACATACCTGTGTGTGTTTTTGTGTTTACATGCATGTGTGTTTTGGGGTTTTGTGTGCGTGAAGCGTGGTGCATGTATATTGTTGGTTTTGTGATGCTATATTGTCTTTAACAAACCTATCGGACAAAAACCTTCACCAAATAAATACCTGACACTTTTAAGAGTCTTTTTTTTCAGACTTCTTGACAGCGCCGACAAACCTCCATGCGTAGAGTGCGAAGAGTTTCAAACTTACGAGAGGGCTTTAAAAGTTAAGGTTGCGGTTTTAAAAGGATTAATGCTTGAGAGGTGCACTGTATCAGTGTCCGTGGAGAATTTACAAGGGGATCTAGGACATATTGAAGATAAATGAGAAATGAAAGGCCAAAAATGCTTTTGATAGTGCAAATTTTAAAAGTCCCGATTTTGCCTTTAGAGAACTGCGACGAATGTCTATTTTTATGTTTATTTTATTTTATTTATTTATTTATTTTTTTTAATTTTTTTTTATTTTAACAACTTTATGATCACCGACGTCAAATTTGGGCACTTTCATTTTCGAAAGTAGGCCTACAGCAGCCCCAAGTGAAGCGCTTTACCCAAGGTACATGCTGGGTGTGTTCTTGTCACCGGCACTCACCTGTCTAGGACAAGAGCGTCAGGATCTTTAAAGTCCGTTATGATGGAATGCGTGCGACACAGACTAGACCTCGGTTTATACTCTCATCCGAAGGAGTGGGAAACGGGAGTAAAGTGTCTTTCCCAAGGTGACAACTCAGTGCCCCGGCCTGGGCTCGAACTCGTGACCTTCAGATCCGCAAGCCAACGCTCTAACCACTCGGCCACAGCGCCTCCCTCTATGGTACGGGTTTGACAACGGAGGATCTTAGAATGTCGAGGACGAATGGGAAGTGCAATGTCAAAAATTCTTTCAGTAGTGCAAAGTATATAGAAAACCTCATATGTTTTAGGGTACTACGATGAACGAACAAACGAGGAAGGTTAACATCTACACCCACACCACCATTGACGATATGGCTGACGGAGATTATCATCTCTGGGAACAGGGGACAGTGACCTAAATCAACACTGAACCTCCATTGCGATCTGTCTAAAATTTGAAACTGTCAAACATTTTATATTCCAGAGCAATCAGCGCACTACTGTGGTAGTCATAGTATATATTTATTGACACAAGTGATGGAAATAAGGTGTTGACTATTTGTTTTTGTGTTTTTACTAAAATGAAGAGCAGGAGAAGAAGAGGTGATGATGAGGAGGAAGAGGATTGATGGAGGAGATTAAAGTGGAGGAGTGCTAGCTGGGCTTGGCAAGAAGTAGAAAGCCATCAAGGGTTTAACAGTTGAAAGTTACAGTTTAGAAGACTTAGTACTGTATAATAGATTTTTGTTTGTTACAGGGCCACAAGACCACACATTTTAGAGTCACAAATCCTTTTTGCAATTTAACCCTGAGTGTTGCTTCCCTTTCCCCAACCGCTCCCTCCTCTCATCCCTCCCCCCCCCTCCGCCCTCTTACCATAACACCGGATAAAAAAGTAAGCCCCCCAAATATTTATTTGTTTGTATTTATTTAACCGTGTTTATTGAACGCTTTTCCAGCTCAAGAGCCCCCCTCACCCCTCCTCGCACCCAACTCCTTTTGAAGGCGCTGGTCGATCTAAAAAATAACTTCTATAAAAAAAGTAGTTTTTTTAATTTAGATATAAATCGATATATTCATTGGTTTATGTATGTGCCCTATTATTGAAATCAAGGTACATTCTCAATATAGCCCCGCAGGGGAAGTGTGTATTGTAGGCATATTTAGCGGCGTGTTTTCACAAGAAACGGACGAGATGCCTAAACTTCAAAAGCTTAGTTGTGGGTTTAACCAGTATATTATTTTGGCTCGTTATGATTCTCGACTATTTTTAAGTATTTTCAAATATATCTGGAAACACTTTGAAGTATTTCAAATGCTTTGAAATAGTCGGGAATCACAAATAGCTAAAACTGTTGGTCTGTCTTGCCGTCGGTCCGCTGGAAGCCATTTCTAAGAAACTACTGAACGGATCTTGACCAAACTTCATAGGAACATTTCCTAGGTTAGAGCATGTCCCTCGTGCTATTATATATGCTCTAACGCAAAGGTCGAGGTCACTGGATTCTATTTTTGGCTAAATACGTTTTACACAATATCTCATGGATGATTGAAGCGATTTTGTGTTGGTATACAGGTGCCTCAAATCATGGGCCATCCTTTCTTTCAGTACCAGTTCGGTTGTTGGCTATATGTATGAGGGTCTTGAAATACATTCGAATGGCTTGCTATCTTGTTTGTTAATGTGACATTAGTGCAATTTCCCAAGTAATCTCATAGTCTCAAAAAAATTAAATAAACATACTTGAGCTCTCCTTCTTTTAACGTGACGAAAACTGGAGAAAGATTAAGATAGTAAAGTATACCTTCCCTGAATCTGAAGAAGGCATTGTGATGCTGTCGAACTGTACCAAATTAAATCATGGAACCTGAGTCAAGACAGTGCCTACTCAAAAGATTAAGATAGAGGCTGAGGAAGAGGAGGCGGGAAAGGAGGACAGTTAAGGAGGAGGGGAAGGAAGAAGAGGATTAAGAAGTAGGAAGTCGGATATGCTTTCATAACTATAGTACAGGTTACAACTTCAAAGGCTTCATCTCTATAATACATAGTTGTACCGGTATCCAGGATCGATCTTAAAATGGACGGACCCTAGGTTTTTTGCCTGGCTGCAGAGGATGAAAGGAGGGACGGAGGAAGATGGAGGGTAGAGATCTTGAAAAAGAAGAAGAGGGACGAAGACGTAGAACATCAGAAATGCGTTAGTGCATTGAAGATTAAAGGTTAAGAGGCTTCCTGTTTCAGAGTGGTTATGTAGAATATTAGTATAACTTTATGTTTTATAAGCGACGGAAAGAGGCGGACTGTAGTATTAAGGAAGAGAAGGAGGTGAAAGAGGAGAAAGAGGAAGGGGAGGTGGTTGTGTGAAAGAAATGAAGAGGAAGAGGACGAGGATGAACGAGGAGTATTCAAGATTCAAGATATATTTACTGTCCCCATAAATCGTAAGGAATGAGACGTGTGGTGTGACGATTCTACATACAAGGACAATGATACAGACACAACTAACATAACATAAAATGCTGCATACATCACATTATCACAGAGCAATAAAAATAAGGTTTCAGGAACAGTGAAATCATGCACACTTTTACTTCCACAGACACATCACACTACCCCATTCGTAACAAAGCTTCCAGCAACTATCACAAGATCCAGAAGAGGAAGCGGAGGAGGAAAAAGAAGACGAATGAGAAGAAGGGAAAGGTAAGAAGAAGAAGAAGAAGAAGAAGAAGAAGAAGAAGAAGAAGAAGAAGAAGAAGAAGAAGAAGAAGATGATGATGATGATGATGATGATGATGATGATGATGATGATGATGATGATGATGATGATGATGATGATGATGATGAAGATTAAGAAGGAGAAGAAGAAAAGAAAGAAAGAATGAAGAAGAAGAAATTTTAATAAGGAATTGGGAAAGATTACAGATTAAGAAACATAATTTCACGTCACTGATATTGAATATATATTATTCTGCGCATAGTTGCTTGTAATACTATAGAAAAAGGAAGACCAAGAAAAAGAAGAACGAAAAAAACAACTAGAAGAATGAGGAATGAACGAATTAGAGAAAGACAAAGAAGAAAAAATGTAGAAAAGCAGAACGCGCTAACCAAAAGTGTTAATTTTCTTTGATTTTTTTTAACCCTCTTCAGACTTCTAGCTGATATTCATGTTTATTGTTTGTAATAATACAAACTTCACTTTACTCTGGAAGTAGTATAAAAGTGCCATAAGACCAAAGTCTGACAATGATGTAATCTACCAATGAAAGACATGTTCAGCAAAAGGCGTCATTTTCTATGAATTGTTTAGCTATGGGCCCCACACGTGTATTGCGGAAACTGGTGATGTCGAATCAATCAGGGTTACGAAATTGAGGAGATTCATGATTTTGTTTGATCATGTCAATAAAGGCGAAATTGATGTGTTTGGATCGTATTCATAAAACATCTTGGTTTTATGTATGGAAGTAGATTGTAGTATGGGTGAGTGGGGAGGTGTGTTTGTAGTTTAGTGTTAAGACGAGTAAGGATGGACGGGGGTGGAGGTAGAGGGATGCGAGAGAGAGAGAGAGAGAGAGAGAGAGAGAGAGAGAGAGAGACTGAAGCAGGTCATATGCATTCTATATTGTTTTTTTCGTTGGCACACACACACACACGCACACACACACACACACAAACAAACATGGGATATTTTCTCCTCTAAGCATCACAAGACACCCGCTCTTATGTTCATACAACAGTCCTGTGGTGGTGCCGCGCCGTCGTATAGATTGGACACGAGCGCTGCACAGACTCCCAGTATTTACTTTACAGACAGTTCTGATGCTACCAGGGTGTGGGTGATGATAGGCGACATGGGGTGCTGTTGAAACGTTACCGTCCAAAGTGCCCCAGTATTGCGTATGACGGATTTATAGGCCATATGTTGGAGTAGAAGAAGAAGAAGAAGAAGAAGAAAGAGGAGGAGGAAGAGAACACAGAGAAGGAGGAGTAAGAAGAGGATACAACAAGATTAAAATAGAAGCTAAAAGAAGAGAGAGAAAAAAACAGGTTTTTAGGCATAATATCGGTTTTATAAACGAAATCGGCGCAAAACTGAATTAGGAACAACAAAAAAATGACAAAGTGTTTAAGAAAGAAAAAGAAGAAGAGGTAGAGGAGGAGGAGGAGGAGAAGTCCTGCTGAGTATGCTGTTTGACGTTGTTGTTGTTGTTGTTTTTGTTGTTCTTGTTCTACCTTGATCTTCTTGTTATTTGTCTTTTCCCTTTCTTCCGTTCTATCTTTCTTTCTATATTTCTTTCTTTCTTTCGTTCTTTCTTTCTTTCTTTCTTTCTTTTTTTCTTTCTTTCTTTCTTCTTCTTCTTCTTCTTCTTCTTCTTCTTCTTCTTCTTCTTCTTCTTCTTCTTCTTCTTCTTCTTCTTCTTCTTTTTCTTCTTCTTCTTCTTCTTCTTCTTCTTCTTCTTCTTCTTCTTCTTCTTCTTCTTCTTCTTCTTCTTCTTCTTCTTTCTTCTTCTTTGTTCTTGTTGTTTGTCCCTTAAAACGGTTCTTTCGCTTTCTTCTTCTTCTTCTTCTTCTTCTTCTTCTTCTTCTTCTTCTTCTTCTTCTTCTTCTTCTTCTTCTTTCTTATTGTTGTTTGTCCCTTAAAACGGTTCTTCCGGTCTCTGAGTGCGTGGCTAACAAGTATATTTTCCCCCATCTGTAAAATGTGTTCATTATCTTGGTAGTTTTCACATAATATAGCAGGTCGCCTCTGTACATGGAGAGTGGTGGGATAGATTAGGTGGGGTGACATGAGGGGCATGCGTGTTCAAGGATTTGTGTTTTTAGTTTGCTAACGGGTAGAAGAAGAAGAAGAAGAAGAAGAAGAAGAAGAAGAAGAAGAAGAAGAAGAAGAAGAAGAAGAAGACGGAGAGAATTTTCATTAACGTGGGTGTAAGTAAAGATCATTTAGGATTGAGAAGAGACAGACAGACAGACAGACAGAGACAGGCAGACAGAGACAGATAGACAGAGACAGATAGAGGGACAAGCAAGGACAGAGAGAAAGAGGCAAGGAGAGTAAGTTTTGGGTGTGGGTTTACATATATACGTATAGGTACATCTGTTATGAACGTATATATGTCTTATTTATTTTATTAAAACTTACGAGTCTGTGCCGATAAGCAGGCAGGAGTGGGGTCGACGAGGGTAATAGGTCACAGTGACCAAATCGAAAGAAATATAGTACGGAGAAGAGTGAGGAAAGAGAGTGTGTGTGGGGGGGAGGGGTGGAGTGGGGAGGAAGTGGCCGTGGAAGGAGGCGGTTAGGGAGGTGAGGTTTCTTCTCATAGATGGAGCTATTTTTGTAACTTTTTTTTCCCGACGAGGATTAAGAGATCTTCAGATAGTCTTATATTAATTATCTGCCTGAGTATTCGACAAACAGGAGGCGGAGGAGGGTAGGAGAGGGGAGGGTAAGACGTCTTATGCCTATCTTAACCGTCCGTCTTGACGAAAAAAGAGTAGAATCAACCATTCCGCCGTTATATTTGGCGTCGAGGTATTGGATGTAACAGTTCGGTAGCTAGTGTGTAGAGGTAAAGTTCAGGATTGCTAAGGGAGAGAAAGGAATGAAAACACAGTCGTGTTGCTGTTCGTGTTTGTGTTCCTAAACTCTCGTGCCAGCACTCTTCAAAGTAGCGAGCGAACGTCGGTCATAGACACGTGCGTACCGTACCTTACGGCGCGCGGTATTGAGATGGAGCCTGCAGGTAAAGAAAAGACTACTGGAAGATCGGAGAAAGCAAAGAGGAGGATCGTGGGGGTGGTGTGGACCGGGGTGGGGGTGGGTGGGTGGATTGGCTGGTGGCTGAAAGAAAGATAAATGTAGGTGAATGACACCAAGAGAGACAGCCAGATCTGTTATTTATTTATTTATTTATTTGCGAGTCTAACGTTGCTTGTACGATAACATGTGAGTATGTACCCCACGGCGGAATATATTCTTTGCGCATGATATTTTACTTGGTAATGAAGTATCTGAATCTAAATCTGAAAAGACATGTACGTATATAAACAGATACAGATATACATAAGATATAAAAGAGATACAGATTTTAAAAACATACTGCCATCACTTCAATTGTATTTGGGTCCTGTACAGTTTTCTCATGATTTTAATTGCATTGTTCTGGCATAAATGTAGGTATATATCTTTAGGTGTATATGTATATGTGGAAATATGCTTACATGCATGTATTTATGTGTATATGTATTATGTATCTATTGTATGGTATATTAGACAGATATAGATATGTAAAAGACAGGTATGGATATATAAAAGACATATATATATAGATTTAAATATTCAAATATATATAATACGCTTACATATATGGATATAAAAGACAGACATAGACATATATTAGAAGGCATAAAGGAGAAACAAAAGGCGGAAAGAACGAAGTCGATGCGGAACGAGGGAACGAAAGAAAAGCAGATAGAGACACAAGGATGCTGACTAACAGGCAGACACAAAAAAGAAGATGAAGGAATTGTCTGGCATACATTTATAAAATATATAACACAAGTTGTTGTTGTGATGTGGCGGTGTTATTAGTGCTAGGTTTTCATGATGATGATGATGATGATGATGATGATGATGATGATGATGATGACGGCGACGACGCACGACGACGACCAATATGATTTAAGAAAACGGTATAGCGCTGATGTTCACAACAAGGCTGGGGCTGTGTGTGTGTGTGTGTGTGTGTGTGTGTGTGTGTGTGTGTGTGTGTGTGGGTGTGTGTGTGTGGATGTGTATGTGTGCGCGTTGTTTTTATTTTACTTTCTTTTTTTACTTGCACGTGACTCCCCCCCCCCCTCCTTCAAACTGATTTTTTTTCTCATTGTTTTAGATTGCTGCAGGCATTTATTTACTTACCTTTTAATCGACAGCTACTACATATTGTGTAAAGTTTACTCTTGGGTGCATGTATCTGTTTCTCGTTAGTTAGTTCATTCATGTATTTCGTTTTTTTTCCTTGTTCGATGCTTTTGTAGTTCTCGTCTGTTATACTATAGTTATATGTTTGTTTTCTTTTCATTGTTGAGAAGAGTAATTAATGTGCTTCTGTTTTTTTATTGCTTTGTACTTGTTCCTGTTCGCCAGACACTTCATTGTTGTCATTTGTCAAAAGGGTAGCACTTATTTAAGCTTTTGCTTTTGTGTGCCCTTTATGTTTTCCATGCTTTTTTTGCTTGTCTTGTGAATAATACAATTATGTTTAAACCAAGGATGGGGTTTGGATGGGTGGGGGCTCGAAGATGTGACAAACAGGTAGTCTAATAGGACTACTAAGAGACCGAAGGCACCGAGCAGAAGGCAAATTAGATAAGCAAAACGTTAATGAACGAAAGTGCTTCATGAAGAAAACAAAACTGAACAGTAAACGGCAAATAGAAAAGCAGACATGAAGGAAGACGGATGGTGTAATGAAGTGACCTTTGTACAGGTAAAGGATAATCATAGAGAACGAATACAGACAAGATGCAGAAGGTAGAAGGTAGAAGGTAAAAAATGGGGAAGGGAGAGTGGGAATGGAGATGTGGGGAGAGAGAGAGAGAGAGAGAGAGAGAGAGAGAGAGAGAGAGAGAGAGAGAGAGAGAGAGAGAGAGAGAGAGAGAGAGAGAGAGACTAAACTATAAAAGTGAGCGAAAGTGCTTGCTGGGAGCTTGAATAAAATAACGGAACACCGCAGCTGCTGAACTCGTCATTTCTACAGTCTTTTGCTGCTATTGCGCCGCTAGTTCTTAACAACAACACACACGACCCGTGCCAAGGAAAGAGGTGATGATTTGGGAGTGAAGAGGGGGGGGGAGGGGTGAAAGAAGGAGAGAAGGAAATAGCTATGAAAAGAAGAGAATAGGAGGAGGAGAAAGAATGAACGCAGAGGAAAGGAAGAGAGGAGTTGTACAGTTTTTGAAAACCTAGTATTAATGTTAGTGCTTTTTAGAACAAGAACTTGTGGAGCATAAATCAGTTTAGTTGCAAAATGCTAGCTAATACAGGTATAGGTTTACATTGTACTACTCAAAATTGCCGTATCCTTTAGGTGATGTTATTATTTAAGTTTCTTCAATGAATCAGTAACTAAGCATTCTAAAACAAGATTGTTCTCTTCTGTCTCTCTCTTTTTCTCTCTCCCCAATCCCAAAGAACGCCTCACCTGTACTCGCTGATCAGTATCCCCCATCCTCTTCTTCGTCTTCTCTTTCTCCTTCTACTACTACTACTAGTACTACTACTACTACTACTACTACTACTACTACTACTACTACTGCTACTACTACTACTACTACTACTGCTACTACTACTACAAATTACTAGTAATCAAAACAATCAAACACACATAACCCTTAAACACGAGTGCTTCCGCTCCCTACCCCTCTCTTTCTCTCTCTGTTTATTTTTGTTCTCTCTGTCTCTGTCTGTCTGTCTGTCTGTCTGTCTGTCTGTCTGTCTGTCTCTCTCTCTGATCTTCTGTTAAATTTGTTGATGGTGAATTAACTTGTTCCGCCGGATTTCAATAGTAGGTAGGATATGTTTATACTAGGTAAAAATACTAATAAAATATACTTCGGTGCCTATAATTTCAGCAGAGGCCCATCAATAAATATTGATAATGATATAATTGTTGTCAGACTGGGAAAGGTTATAAAGAGCAATGTTACGAGATGGAAAGTAAGCTTGATAAAGGAGTAAGCTGTCTTAATTAAGAGAGCAATATTGCTTTTTTTCGACCTTTAAGTACTGACATTCTCTCTCTCTCTCTCTCTCTCTCTCCCTCTCTCTCTCTCTCTCTCTCTCTCCCTCTCTCTCTCTCCACCCCTTGGGGTCATGAGCAATCTTGCCACTGTAGATTGTTCTAACCTATAAAGGGAACAGTGAAAGCCCCAGTTGAAAACCTGTCTTGCCTTTGTAGGCATGACTAATTCACTGCGGCAACAGTTTCCCCCGTTGGAGTGCCGGGGGTTTCAGTATAAATAGTATCCCCACTTTCTGGAAATTTAGTGCTTTAAATTCCCACTGTCGCTGTCTTCATCATTTGCTCTTTCCCATTCCTGATCTGTCCTATCACTCTGCTATACTTTCTTCTTCTTCGCTAGATCAATGACCTACCTTTTTTCTTGAAAACTCTTCCTGGACAAGAATCCTTGTTTGTGTATGAGGTCTGTTGGATCAGCTTGGGAGTGTTGGACGCTTTCTGCCGGGTGGTCACTAGGGCTTCCTATGATGTATTATTTAGCGACTATAGGCATTTTATATGTATGTGTTTTGTTGATAATTTATAATGATGTTTGTATTCTATTTTGTTTTTGTAACCGGGGTGTTCGAGTAGTTGGGGTAAAGCCTCAGCCGTCCCCGCGTGGGATGTCTTTATTGTAAAGTGACTGGCCGGTGGAGGGCATTCAATTTTCCCACTAGGGTTGTTTCAGCAGATCTTTTATGCGGATCGGGGGTTGTCCGGTCCTGATTTGGCTCGGAAGAGTCCGCTGGACCTAAAGCAACAATCAATCAATCAATCAATGAATCGGAAACTAAGCATTCTAAAACAAGATTGTTCTCTTCTGTCTCTCTCGTTTTCTCTCTCCCCAATCCCAAAGAACGCCTCAACTGTACTCGCTGATCAGTATCCCCCATCCTCTTCTTCGTCTTCTCCTTCTCCTCCTTCTACTACTACTACTACTACTACTACTACTACTACTACTACTACTATTACTACTACTACTACTACTACTACTGCTACTAATACTACTACTACTACTACTACTGCTACTACTACTACTACTACAATTACTAGTAATCAATATAATCAAACACACATACCCCTCAAAACACGAGTGCTTCCCTCCATCCCCCTCTCTCCCTCTCTCTGTTTATTTTTTTCTCTCTGTCTGTATCTGTCTGTCTCTGTCTGTCTGTCTGTCTGTCTGTCTGTCTGTCTGTCTGTTGTCTCTCTCTCTCTCTTAACCCAAATAATCTTCCAAAAAATTTAACACCATTTAATAATACATAATTAAAAAAACAAATATAACAATAATCTTCAAACAATAACTAAACAATAATATCATTATTATAAAGAGCAATGTTATCAACCTCTATTGATACATAATATTCTTAAAAAGCAATCTTACCTAAAATCTTAACTCAAGCTCTTAATCCTAACTCACCAATATCCACACTAATCTCTTCTCTCTCTCACTCCTACCTCTCTCTCTCTCTCCTCTCCTTCTCTCTCACGCACTGCACTTCTCTCTCTTTTCTCTTCTCTCTCCTCTATTTCTTTTTGTTTGTTTCCGTCTCTCTTTCTTTTTCACCTCTCTCTCATTATTATCCTTTCTCTTCCATTCATATTTTATTTCTATTCTTGTGTATGTGTATTGTGTGCGCGCGTGTGTGTGTGCATGTGTTTGTGTGTGTGTGTGTGTGTGTTTATTATTCAACTTTTATTCTATTCTGTTTGTGTGTGTTCTTTTGTTCAACTTTTTAAACTATTTACATCCTGATTTCCCACCCCTACTCATTAAAACTCCCCCCTCCCCATAAAACCACTAAAACACACCCTACCAAAATAAAAAACACAAACTTCAATTCATTAAAATCAATAAACTCCATAAACAACAGAACTCTTAAAACATAAAACTCAAATCCACACCAACAAAACAAAAAAAAATAATCTTCCACACAACCATACAACCTACAACCCCAAAACACCTTCTTCAAACCCAACACAAAAACATTACCCCCCCCACTTCTTTTTATTCTTATCTACAAACTTCAAATTTAACCACACTCTTCAAATAACTAAACCCCCTCCCACTACCAAACCAAAAAATCCCCCTAATAAAAACCAACAACAACAAAACAAAACAACAAAACAACAAAAATAATTTTTTGTCTAACAAAACAACATAACAAACTAACCAAAACAAAATCTTCTCAACCCGATCTAAAAAAATCAAATAACAAACAATTCTCTAACACAACAACAACAAAAACATTTCTAAAACACACACCACAAAAAAAAACCAACAACAAAACACAACACACTTCTTTCTTCTTCTTCTCCTCTCTATACACTCCCCTCTTACACCTTCTTCCTTCCTACTTTAAATCCAAAAACTGAACAACCAGCTCCCAAATACAAACCAAACTCTAAATTATGTACTCCTTTATCCTCCTTCTCTCCATCACTTTAAACCTAATCTTGTGCCAGGCGATCTCTAAACTTGTCAATTTTACTTTTCTGTATAATATTAAATAATTAATTAATCAATATAATAATAAAAAAAAACTCCACTACTCAAAGAAGATAGACTCTTACACAAATCGAATAAACAGAAAAAAAAAAAACCAAAATCTTTATAGAGTGAAAATGTCTTTCCTCTCTAATCTCACGGGATGAACCTATCGTTACTCCCTCTTCCTATAATTATAATAAATCCAAAAATAATCTGTGAACAAATAACTACAAGAAGTGTGAAGCGGTGCGAGCTAGCAGCGAGTAAAACGTGATAAATATATTGTCCTGCGCGCGCGCCCACGAATAACGTTTAAACCCTTCCCTCCGAGTTGCATATCTAGTTAACTAATGAAACATGTGTATTGTGTTTTGGCAAAAACACAATTGCTGCTGTCAGTTTATGGCATACAATTTGTTGGAAAGCTTTCTTAGCGGAAGTTAATAAAAAAAAAGGTTCTCGAACTGACTCACTCACACTCAACCACTATATGATAAAGCGCCATATAAAGATTGAATAAAATAAATAAATAAAGTGAAAAAATTAAAACGAGAAAAAGGGCTGAATGCCGAAAGAGATAAAACATACCAGATGTAAAGGTTCTCTATACAGTCATGTCCTTCGCTAAATGCTTCTTAAGGAGTTTAAAACAACTGAAAAATATTTTTTTTTAAAAACCATAAACATTAAGGTAGCTACCGGCCCAAATTAACGTCTAGTTAACCCAAAAAAATAATTATAAATTAATTAATTAACTCAGTAACAAGCGAGGGCCTCCTCCCTCGCAATGCAACCGACACGCTCTTCAGCATCAGCTGCATCGCTTAGAGCTTATCTGGTCTCGTCATCAGCGCGTAGTTTATCAATTAACGTGAAAAGGACGTACAGTAATGAAAAATGATGAAGCCAACAGCGAGGTAAGGCAGGGGCTCCCACAATCTATCGCAAACACAGGCGCCCGAATCAAGATACGATAATTATCGTCTCTTTATAGAACGCTTCCCAAAATTTAATCTCTCTGTACTATTATAATTTATCAAAGTGTCAAACCTTTGGAGGCGCGAGTTTGGGTTCATACCCCCCTGCCCCCATTTTGTTGGTATAATAATCCACAATGTCTTTTGCAAACCTGTAATCTTCTCCCGATAAAGAAAGTGACTCAATCGATTCAACAGAGATTCGTGCAATCACCCCCAAGTCGTTAAATACGCGCAGCATTAGTTAGTCTTCGCTTACAGGATCCAACGGACTGCACAAAACCGAACCAGGACCACAACTTCGCTGAAAGAGTACTCATCCCCAGATCAGCATAAAAGATCTGCCGAAACAACCTTAGTGGTAACACTGAAGGCACTCCACCAGCCGGTCACTTTACAATAAAGGCATCCCACACAGGGGACACTGAGGCTATACTCTAATTTATCGACCCCCCCCCCCCCCCCCCGTTTACAAAAACAAAATAGAATACAAACATCATTATAAAATATCATCAAAACACATACATACAAAATGCCTACATTGCCAAATAATAACATTATAGGAAGCCCCAGTGACCATTTGGTAGAAAGCTTCCAATATTCCCAAGCTGATCCAACAGACCTCACACACAAATGAGGAGTTTTGTACCGGAAGAGTTTTCAAGGGAAAAAGTAGGTGACTGGTCTAGCTAAAATGATATATATATAGTAGATTTATAGAACAGAATAGGAATGAGACAGAACAAAGGAGAAAGACAGCGACAGTGGGAATTTAAAGCATTAAATTTCCAGAAAGCAGAAAGTAGGGATACTATTTATACTGAAACCCCCGGCACCCCACGAGGGGTATGCGCAGCAGAAGGAGCTGCCATACATTTAGCAACGGTAATAACATGCATTTTCACCTTTCCTAAATTCAATGTTTCTTTTGTTATCATGCATGACAACAAGCAAATCTGTGTTTCTGGCATGATTGCTGCATAGTTATTAGTTACCTGAATTGCGCATATCACTGAAAAGTGCCAAAGTTACTTCCGCCAAGTAGGTGGGTTGTTAACCGACCTTTTTTTTCTTCCTTTAAAAAAAATGTGTTTAAAAGAAATTGAATTAGTCTGAAAATACATTGGGCATAATTATTTAGGTATGGTTGCATGAAGCTCTGTTGAATCGATTGAATAGCTTTCTTGTCGGTAGACGACTACGGGTACGCGAAAACAGACTTGAAATGGGCAACTCATCACTCACGGAAAGCTCGAAAAGTTTGACACCTTACATTACTAGTATAATAGAGGGACGCGCATTATCGAGAGAATCTTATCGCATCCAGATACCCCTTGGGGTCATGAGCAATCTTGCCACTGTAGATTGTTCAAACCTATAAAGGGAAAAGTGAAAGCCACAGTTGAAAACCTGTCTTTCCTTTATAGGCAAGACAGATTCACTGCGGCAACAGTACCCCCGTTGGAGTGCCGGGGGTTTTCAGTATAAATAGTATCCCCACTTTATGGAAATTTAGTGCTTTAAATTCCCACTGTCGCTGTCTTCCTCATTTACTCTTCCTATTCCTGCTCTGTCCTTCACTCTGCTATACTATCTTCTTCTCGCTAGATCACAATCTATAGGTTTGTATTAGGAGAGTAATTATAGATGTGAAGAGAAAAAAGATCTTGAGAGGAATGTCATTTTTCGTAGAGAAAGAGTTGATATTAGTCTGAGTGTGAAGACGGGTTATATTACTAGGATGACCCCTACCCTTTTGTCTCTTGAAAAATCTTCCTGGACAACGACTCCTTGTTTGTGTATGAAGGTCTGTTGGATCAGCTTGGGAGTGTTGGACGCTTTCTGCCGGGTGGGGGGTCACTAGGGCTTCCCTATGATTGTACTATTTAGCACTATAGGCATTTTTATATGTCTGCGTTTTGTTGATGATTTATAATGATGTTTGTATTCTATTTTGTTTTTGTAACCGGGGGTTCGCGTAGTTGAGGTCAAACCCTCAGCCGTCCCTCGCGTGGGATGTCTTTATTGTAAAGTGACTGGCGGGTGGAGGGCATTCCAATTTTCCCACTGGGGTTGTTTCAACAGATCTTTTTATGCGGATCGGGGGTTGTCCGGTCCTGATTTGGCTCGGAAGAGTCCGCTGGACCTAAAGCAACAATAAATCAATCAATCAATCAATCGCATCCAGATGCGGGCGCCTGTGTTCGCAAAGCTATATCCACCGGCCCTGCAATCTCTGGCACAACACCAAAAATGCTTGCCGCGAGAGAACACCAGGCACGAAATATTAGATGATATTTGTGAGTAAGGATGACAGTTGGCATATGATATGAACCTGCTTATGAGACGGGAAGGAAGCAGGGTACAGTGTGTGTGTGGGTATGTGGGTGCGTGTGGGTGTGTGTGTGGGTGTGTATGTAGGTGTGTGTGTGTGTAGGTGCACTTGAATAAACGCACAAATGGGTAGCAGACCTTGTCTTTCTTCGTAACAAATGGGTTTATTTGTTTGGAACCCACTTTTTTCCAGGACCCCACTTTTTTCTAAATGTGTTAGAGTGCTCTTTTAGTACTTGGGAGTGCAGTTGTAGTGCATGAGAGTGTTTTAAGGAGAAATTTTGAAGAAAGTTCCATCTATTTCGTCGCCTATAGGAGACGAACTAGGTCAACGTTTTAGACGGAAAGAGCCAATTTTGCATTAGATTCTTACATTTTTAGAAGAAGTTTGCGCTCTTTCCGTCAACAAATCACTTTCCGATTCCTACATTATTCAATAAACCAAGTTCTGATGTAGTGCAAATATGTGTGTGTGTGTGTTTGTGTGTGCGGGAAAACATGCACCCGGCAACAATTATTGCCATGATGTGTGTGTGCGGTTGTGGACGTGTGTGTATGTGTGTGTGTGTGTGTGTGTGTGTGTGGGGGGGGGAAAGCGAGAGAGAGAGAGAGAGAGAGAGTATAGCTCCCTGGTGTACAATTTCTTAGTCATTTCTTTCCTGTTTCGTAATTAATTCTTCTTGTATTTTGCAAAGCGTTTTGTTATTATTTTGTTAAAGGTTTGGTCATCGAATGTCGAGTGAAGTTTCTTTCTTGGTATTTTTGTTATTATATATTCATTTTGAATGAGTATATAATGTGGAAATTTAATAAGCTGAGTTTTAATGCAGATAGTCTCCTCTCTGAAAATCCTTATCGGGAAAAGAGGGGACTATAAACTGATTAAAAAAAAAAAAAAAAAAAAGCTGAGTTTACATGTTCGCGATGAATCCCCCACCTACAACCTCTCCATTGAAATAAACCTGTATGTGTGTTAAAAAATTCTCTCTCTCTCTCTCTCTCTCTCTCTCTCTCTCTCTCTCTCTCTCTCTCTCTCTCTCTCTCTCTCTCCTTTGCTTACCCACTTTTAATATCTCGCTCGCATCGTTCCATTGTAAACAAGTTTTACCACAGAGCTTGTCAATGTTTTAAAAAGGAAAACACTCGGCAGTTCCGGTTATTAAGACTAAACACAAGGAAAGCATTAACACTCCTTTTATTCGCGACTTAAACAGAAAAAAGGGTATTTAAAATTCCCTTTTTTCCCCGGCAATGAACTCAGTCTCCAAAGAATGTCGAGAGAATGGGTGGGCGCCATTTTGAGACAGTTGACAACATTTCAGAGACAAGAGGCACTAGAACAATAATCAATGCTAAGCGAACAATAGGCTAATGAATATTTTTTTTAATCCTTTGAGACTAGAACCATGTTCAATGCGATGAGAACTCGTCGCTTTTCCAAGAGAGTGAGATTGTATGATGGGATTTGAAACAACGAAACGTTGTTGATAGCGATTCCTTTGAATTTTTAGAGTGAAATAATCTCCTTTTAGTTTTGTGTTCGCTTTTACGTCCCGAAGAAACATTTTTGCGCAATACATGTATTGAGGACATTGTTTTTATGGCGTTGGGGAGCGGGGTGGTGGGGTGAATCTGCAGCGTTTTATCTTTCCTTTGTTGTTTTATCCCGTCTTGTAGTTTGTTTTAAAGGGACCCACTTTGACCACGCCCCCTCTAACATTTATAGTGAGTGTTGCCCCACTAAAAAAAATAAGCTTACAGAGTTACAACAACAATAATACTTTGCAAAGTAAAGTTTGGTGTGTGTGTGTGGTTTTTTTTTTTACATGAATATTCCGTTGTGTTTTTGTAGACTATTAATAGCAACAGCCGTTGGCTTAGCCAAACAACATTCTGGAACTAAAAATAGCAGCTATCAAAGCCAAAGAGACAGAACCCGTAAAGAAATTGCTCGTATGTTGTTGTTGTTGTTTTTGTTGTTGTTGTTTTTGTTGTTTTTCGTTTTAGGTTGATAAAACCTGAAGACGCCAAAGACGCGAGGATCACTCAGAAATATGGTCAGAGGTCACAAGGCTGTACTTTTTAAAACAGGAGAAATAACTCCCTGTCAGAACCTAATTGGAAAATTCAAACTTAAGCGGTTGGTTTGAGCAACGAAAGCCCACTTTATCGTCGTTTCATGTAAAACAATTTGAATGTTAGGGTAAAGCCGTTTTTGCCAAAGTAAACAAAACCTTCGAATTGGAGCATTTTTTAATTTATGGACTAGTTTTCCTTGTCCATGTACAAATCAAACACTCTACTGCAATAAAAGAAAAATCACATCGAGTTTCCACGGTTGGTCGGCGTTTTGATTGGCTGCAGGTAGCGGCATCACTTGCTTTCTTCTTTGTACGTTGACAGGTTGACAGTTACAGGTGGGAGCAACTGACAACGGTTTTTGTAACGAAATCCCTTGTTCTTGTCAATTTCTTTTAATAACAAATAACAAATGTCACAACGTTTATTGATGTTCAAAAGACAAGTGTCCGTTGTTTTAAAATTTTTTGGGATTGGATTAGTGATTTAGTTACATGTACAGTAGAACATTAGCTCACTCACTCAGGTCACACGATTAACTACTGCTGCTACTACTACTACTACTACTACTCTGGTCCTGATTTGGCTCGGAAGAGTCCGCTGGACCTAAAGCAATAACCATGTAATGTAATGTAACTACTACTACTACAACTACTACTATTAGTACTACTACTAGTATTACTACTACTACTACTAATACTACTACCACTGATGATGATGATGATGATGATGATGATGATGATGATGATGATGATGATGATGACACAGCTTCTCCTCCTCTTTCTCTATTACTACTATTACTTATACTACATCATCTGCTGCTGTTGCTGCTACTGCTGGGGTCGGATCTAAATAATTGAGTTGGTATCTTTCCTCGCATAAAACGCAAACATTGTCATGGTGAAAGATTCTTTTCTTTCTCACAGGATGCGACTTTATATAATGACTCTTTATTGCATGTTTTATTTCCCAAAGTGTCGCCTCAGCAGCGGGTTAAAGAAACCCAGTCGTTTTTGTCGAAAAGAATTAGTTGACAGGGTCGAATTAACACGAACCACGCACATGCGGGTCAATCAAGATGGAGCAATTGTCAATGTCGTAACAGCGCTTCAGGCTAGCTTCAAGTTGGCGTCTAGTTTGTCTTGAGTTAGACCCTCCATTTTGACGTCTCGCGACCTACTGAAGTGTGATGCGGTATCTGAAAGAAAATAGACTATTACTGCTATTTCGCCTTGAGCATCTGCTTTGAGCGGATACTTGTGCTGTTTATATAAGAACAATTCATTTTCATGGCGTTATTGCGCGATTAGCTTCGCAGCATGATAGCTTCTTTGGCGGCGTAGGTACAAATCATCTTCATCTTTTACTGCGAGATTTGTCTTTAAGGGGAAAGAAATGCGCTGTATAAATATACCCATACCATTATTATTATTATTATTATTATTATTATTATTATTATTATTATTATTATTATTATTATTATTATTATTATTATTGTCTATTAGAGCCTATGGAATAGAAATAAGTGCAGGGAAGACCAAACTGATGACCAACAACGCCAACGGCATGAACACGGACATCATAGTCCAAGGTCAATCCCTCAAAACAGTGCATAGCTTCAAATATTTAGGAGCCATTGTAACAGACAATGGGTCCCGACAGGAAGTCCTCTGCAGGATCGCACAAACAACTGCTGCCATGGCGAGGTTGAATCCAATTTGGAAAGACAGAACCATCAGTCTACAATCCAAGGTAAGACTGCTGCGCTCCCTTGTCATCTCCATCTTCCTATATGCTTGCGAAACATGGACCCTCACCGCAGATCTCCAACGATGAATACAAAGCATGGAAATGAGGTGCTACAGAAAACTTCTGGCATTTCCTAAACCCAGCACATCACCAACGACGAAGTCCGACAGACCATCACACAAGCCATTGGACAACACGATGACCTGCTCACAGTGGTGAAGAAACGGAAACTCCGATGGTCACCCTATCATGCAGGTCTTGGAAAGACCACCCTACAAGGTAAGTGCAAGAAGGTAGAAGAAGAGGGAGACCGAAAAATATGTCGGAGGACAACATTCGAGAATGGACTGGTTTGACACTGAGCGAAACAATCAGGGTTGCTGAGGACAGGGAAAGATGGAGTACGCTGTTAAGCGATCATCTGTGGTGCCCCTACGACCTCCGCGTTACGGGATATGATAGGATAGGATATTATTATTATTATTATTATTATTATTATTATTATTATTATTATTATTATTATTATTATTATTATTATTAACAAGGTTTTTATCAGATCGCAGGTGGCCAGAGTAAGACGGAAGTTCTTTCTCACAAATACTATAATATAGTCTTGTACTTTATCCCAGATGATATTGTTAAACCACTGGAGACAATCGTATTAGTGAAGCCATGGTGTGTGACAGACGGAAAATAATGGGTAATTTTGGTATTGTCATTTGTGTGCGTGTGTTACTGTTGTTGTATTGTATTTTGTTCGCGGATTGTATTGTGGTGGTTAGTGCTCCCGGTAATGTCTTGGGGATTCAAACCCGTCGCCATCAGGACATCTGTTTCACCACCCACTGAGGTGCGATCGTGGGTTGGAGAAAAAAAACAAACCAGCATTGACTATTGCGGCTTGGAATATTTCGTTAAGTACTGTGGGACGAGTACTGTATTTTTGTGCAATGTTGTGTTGTTGTTGTTTTTGTTTAAATAAAGAATTTGAATATAGAACTCCGACGGCATGACCACGTCACCAGAGCATCAGGCCTTGCAAAGGCCCATCCTGCAAGGCGCGGTGCAAGGAGGCAGAAGAAGAGGAAGACAGAAAAAGAGGTGGGAGGACAACATTCGAGAATGGACTGGCATTGCACTGAGCGAAGCCGTGAGGATTGCTGAGGACAGAGAAAGATGGGGTACGCTGATTTAACGATCATCTGTGGTGCCTCAACGACCTTCGAGTTACGGGATAGCATAGGATATAATAAATAGGATAGAACTACGGGGTGTGGAATGGGATGTTTAGGCGAAAGAGGGAAGAGGAGTTGAGTATTGGTTGGGAAAAAAAATTAGTATAACATCTCTGTTAGAAAATGACGTCAGAATTCAATTCCGTTCCGTAAATCTTTATTACCCCCAACACCAATAATCCAGAGCGATTTCTGTCTCATAAAAAAAAAAAAAAAAAAAAAAACCAACACCAACACGCCGTCCGGTAATAATAAATTATTATTTTAATAAAATCGCGTTATGCCAGTAGCTCATAAGTAGGCTTACGTAGTATTGTGTTACGCCGGTAACACAATGTTATGTACGTTTGCGTTACGCCAATAACTCACTATTAGGTAGAGTTGTGTTACACTAGTAACTCGTTATTACGTACGACGTAAGATCGTGTTTTCGTTACGCTAGTTGCTCACTATAACGTATGTAGCGGAAAGGGAGGCGACTCGTTGAGGCTTGGGGGAGAAGTTGTCTACCTTGAATTTCTTGGTTAGACTAGCCTTGGGTGGCTTCTGCTGTGCACTATCCTTTGGCGATGCAGGACAAGGCAACACGACATTTGTTTTCACCGGCTGACCTTTGTGCTTTTGGTGGTGAGCGGGACTACATTGTCGGCAGGCATCATTATTGTCAGGGTGGCGACGTGGTGAGTCGTCTTAAACGCTTCGCAGCGAACTGTCGTGGCACTAGTCCTCCTCCCGGTTTACTACCAACCACGCATCACGCCTTGCAGAGCAAATATTTTTATTTTGATGTATAAAATGAAAATAACAGGTCAGGTTGGGCCGCGTTCTCAAGGTCGTGTCCGAGAGACGGGAGTCAAAATACTTCCGCTCGGCTGCACGTAAAATTGAGTTACGCTGATAATTCATTATTACGGTAGGTTGTGTTATGACACAGCCCTGTTTCCTGGAAGTAAACGGTAGAATGAAAAAGAACTTGAGTATAGAAATGACAGATTTCAACAATGAACTCTTGCATCTAACTTCCCCTTTTTTACAGCCTCGTGCATTATTTTCTTATAGCGGGCAGTGACGTTTTACATTAAACCATGCGAACACGTAATTAGCAGGATTAAGTCTTCTTTGATTCCAAACTTTCCGCTATATGAGCTTTAGCTAACACGTCATTCACAATATGGAAGCGTTGAAGATCATGTAGAAGGATACGAACTGTCTTTTTTTTTTAAAAGCACATGTTAATGGCTACGTGTTCTTTAAGAAGTTCTTCCGTTCTGTGAGGAATTCTTATACTTCTAAGGAAAATGTCATTGCTTTCGTGTATGTTTGTTCGGAACACACGTCTGGAGAGGATGAACTGAGTATAGGATTACTGAATGAAGTTGAGGTCAGTATGGGCCTTAGTTTGGGTCTCTTTTTGCTGCAGTCGATCCAAAAGAACGTAGATCCCAATGTGAGTGTCAGAGGCCTACACACAGCCTCGGCTTGATAGATCTCGCTGTTAAGTGGAAACCGTCCTATTGTATTAACAATTCTTTTCCACAGATTTTCCCCCACCTTCTTGGCTATGTTTGTGTCAGCTGGCCTTTCCAGTCACGCTAGTTAATTCATTGCTTACAGGGTCCAGCGGACTGCAAAGAGTCAAATCAGGACCACAAAATCAAGACCACACCTCCGCTGAAAGAGGACTCACCCCTAATCCGCCTAAATCCCGCCTGCTGACGACATTAAAGATCATCCGAAACAACCCTAGTGGTAACACTGAAGGTATTCCACCAACCGGTCACTTTACAATAAAGGCATCCCACGCAGGGGACGTTGAGGCTATTCTCTAATTTATCAAACCCCCGTTTACGAAAACAAAATGGAATACAAACATCATTATACATTATCAACAAAGCACATACATATAAAATGCCTACATTGCCAATTAATAACATCATAGGAAGCCCCAGTGACCATTTGGCAGAAAGCGTCCAATATTCCCAAGCTGATCCAACAGACCTCACACACAAATGAGGAGTTTTGTCCCGGAAGAGTTTTCAAGAAAAAAGGTAGTTGACTGGTTAAGCGAAGAAGAAGATAGTATAGTAGATTGATAGAACAGAGTAAACATGAAAAAGAAGAAAGGAGAAAGACAGCGACAGTGGGAATTTTAAGCACTAAATTTTCAGAAAGTGGGGATACTATTTATACTGAAACCCCCGGCACTCCCACAGGGGACCAGTCACGCTAGGCGCTGTACCAGGACCAAAAACATACTGTAGATGCGCAACTCCATGATCTTCTGAGACTAACGGGTGTCTAATACTGTACATCTGTGTGTGAGTGTGTGTGTGTGTGTGTGTGTGTTGGGAGGGAGGGAGAGGGGATGGCGAGTGGGGTAATATGTTTTGGATAGAACTTCTTGTTTTCTTGTATAGCGATTGTCAGCAAGTACTTATCTGCCTGATTCTCCTCTTGCTGATAACCCTGTTGTTCCTTTCTCTGACTCGGTGTCATGAATTGGCTAGTTTTAACTCTGCTTGTTGACCATTTAGCCATGTGTAGTCTTTGTAACAGTAGAGAAGTTAGACTATTACACAGGCGCAAGTAAATTACACAGCAGACCACACACGGCGAGCGAGCCACCCACATCGCAGTGAGTCAGCACTTGAGCTTTGAATCGGACCGTTTTAACCAATCAGAGCAGGCTCAGTGGGTAGAGCAGTTTGACTGTGTCAGATCTTAGCACAGTTTGAATCAGTCGTGTGTGAGACGAGGTAGAGTAAACATCTCCACAGCTAGAGAAATCTCTACACTCATAGACCAGGAAGCAGGACTTTGAAATCTTAGAATTCTCTCAAGTCATCACGGGCCTGAACTTGTCAGACAGGTAAATGAACACCCTTCTGTTTCATCGTGATATATTTATATTATTGTTGAAATTATGTTTGTGGAATTTGCTATGCATAAATGTGAATTGTTAATCCGAATTTGCGGGACCACGTGGAAGAGCCTACCACGAGGCGAAACACGACCGGTTGCGCCGCCATGTTGTATCCCGTACGGAACCACTGTTGTTTAACTTATATGTATGTTTGCAGACCAGTGGCTGTACCACTGAATGTTTATAATATTATTAATTCTGTATGTGTATAGTTAGACACGATTGATATTTATGTATGTATAGGAATTTAGAGTGAGATTCCAGTGGAACCCGGAAGTAGCAGAATGTTCGTCGCTTATGTATAGAGATGTGGAGCTATCACTGAGGGCTACTTGGCTTTCAGTGAGACGCTCTGCACAAACCGATTATTCAGGGTTGTGCAGAATTTCGTCTCTTATATTACAGACGAGCAGGCGAGCTATCCCGAGCTATCCCGAGCTATCCTGTGCCCCACTCCACAGAAACGACTAGTTGGTTGAGGAGACTCTACCGCACAAGACGGAAAGAGCTGCCTTGAAAGACACCCTGTCAGACCCCACAGCGTGGCAAGGGAACCCAACTACACAACGACAAAGGTGTACCAGAAGCTACCTCACAGAAGGACTTCGACCGCACCATAAGAAAGTTAAGTGTACCCCAGAAGTGCACTTAAACTGATCATAACAGGACCACAGTAGTCCAACTCTTCAGAAACTGTAAAACGGACCACAGTAGTCCAAATCTACATGAAATATTATAGCAAGTGCCCGAGGAAGAAATAACAGCTGCCTAGACTATCAGCGATCGAACTATTAGCAGTGACTGAGACTTTTTAAGTTAGATTAGTACTTAGAGAATCTTGTATAGAGTAGAAGAAATAAATGTGTGATTTTAACTGTTATCAAGTGGCTGGACTACATATGATTCATAGCCGTGTGAAAGCTAGTGTGACAGTAATCTTTTACCATTTTTCTATCTATTTCTGTACCCCAACCTTAACACAGAACGAGCTAAACAAATAAATTTATTAAAGTAATTCATAGGGTGACTTACTAGCAGTTCCCACCGAATAAACGTGAGGGTCCATAATTCCATTGTGCAGAGCCCATAAACCCCACGTGACACTTTAATTGGCGAGCCTAGCCAGGATCTGTGGATAATAGGAATTGGGTATAACCGGATCTAAGTACAATAAAATTAGATAACAGTAGGAGTAGTAGAATAACTTAGAATAGTGGTAACAAGGACTGATCAGTTGGGTGCACTATTCTTTAGTTAAAAACTTTTTTGCTTCAAATATTTTTGTGCCTGTATGTTGCATTGTTCTTTTGCAGGTTTTGCTTAAGTAACTGTTGTATGCCATTTGACTCTTGTTTTATTCTATTATTGATTACGAATTTGATTGGTCTTTGCATTGTTGTTATTGACTTGCAATATTGCTAGTGTTTTGGTATTCCACGTGATTCAGAGGTTGTTCATAGACACGTTTGGCAATGTCGGACCCAGTGGCCTTGAGATTGCGCTTCAAGGAATTGGGAGAAGCTTTACACTTAGCAGGGGCAGACCTAATTGCGTATATCAATGCAGAGGTAGAGAAACAGGAAGCTAAGGCAGAGAGAGCAGCAGAGAGAGAGGCGAAGAAACTCGAAGCAGAACAGAGAAAAGCAGAACTAGAAGCAGAGCAGAAGAAATTAGAGGCAGAGAGAGAAACGAGGAAATTAGAATTAGAAGCAGAGCAGAAGAAATTAGAAGCAGAGCAGAAGAAATTAGAATTAGAAGGAGAACAGAAGAAGGCAGCATTAGCAGCAGAGAGAGAAGCAGAAGTTAGGAAATGGGAGTATGAGCGGGCAGAAAAAGAAAAAGAGAGGGAAGAAAAGGAAAAAGAAAGACAGCATGAGTTAGAGCTAAGAAGATTGGGATCAGGAGCTTCAAGTTCTTCCTCAACCCCTCCCCACTCAGATCAGCTAGAGGTAGCATCCAACCCTGTACAAGGAATGTCATTTCCACTGGGAACATTCAATGAGAGAGAAGAAGGTCTAGATCTCTATCTGACTAGGTTTGAGCGTCTAGCAACAGAGTACAAACTAGATCCCACTCATTGGTCTTTTAAGCTTAGTCAAGGGCTTAGAGGAAAGGCTTATGACATCTACAGTAAGCTACCGACTGACAGAGTGACTGACTATCACAAAGTAAAAGAGGCACTCCTAACGGGATTCGAACTGAACAGGAGAATGCTATCGGCAAAAATTCCGCACCAATCGGAGAGTGAAAGGAGAGAGCTATGCGCAGTTCGCGGATCGGTTGTCCACAACGCTGGATAAGTGGATTAGCCAGTCAGCCACGGCTAAGACGTATGATGGACTGACAGAACTGTTAGTATGGGAACAGCTACGGGAAACCATGACCCCCGAGCTGAGACATTCTCAGTAGAGCAGGGCGCGGAAAGACTGGAAGATCTGGTCAAGGTCGCAGATAGGTACGTGGCCGCACACGGAGAAGCCAAGAGCTTCAGGCGAGACCTAAAGCCTAACGGGAAAGAGGCACAGAAACGAAGCCCTAACCGGGAAGAGCGCACCGCGAATAAGCCGAATAACCCCAGACCTGGGCAAAATAAAGGACCCAACACGGAATTCGGGAAAAGAGGTCCGCAGAAACAGAGACGGTATTGTTCGTTCTGCAACAGAAACAATCACTCCACCGCAGAATGTTTCAAGTTGGCCGCACAACGTAGGGAAGAGCGCGAAAGCCGGCCAGCGCACAGAGTTCTAACTCAAAGCAGCGGTAACAAGCCACACACGATCGGAGATCACCCATCGGTGACAGACACGGTCAAGGTCAACGGAAAAGAAGCGAACTGTCTGTATGACACAGGTCTATCATACGACGCGATAGTTAGCGAATCTCTTGTATCGCGCGCGGACTTGACAGACAAGACAGTCGACTTACAAGGAGCAGACTTGACGAAACCGACGACTACTTGCCCAATAGCTTGGATCGAAGTAGAGAGTAGGTACGTCACAGGACGAATCCAAGCAGCTGTTTTACAGAAACCCCTGTATGATCTAGTGCTAGGTTGTAGGTATGTGTTCTTAGGCACGCCCCTAAAACTGTAGAGATAGCTGCAGTGCAAACCAGGGCCCAAGCTAAAACCCAACCACCCCAGCCCGAGTTCGCTCCGAATCCAGGACTCGAAGAGATCAAAACAGCACAGAAAGAAGACACCTCGATAGCGAAGTGCTTCCAGAAGCTACCCAAGGCGCACACACCCCCGCACAAGGGAGACTTCTACATGGAAGAGGGAGTTCTACATCGACAAGGAGATGGAGATCACACCCAACTAGTACTACCAGCCACCCTTCGAGCCCAAGTACTAGAACTAGGCCACAGCATGCCACTCAGCGGACACATGGGAATTGGAGCCACAGTGCAGAGAATCAGCGCACACTACTATTGGCCAGGAATCACGGAGGATGTCAAGCGCTACGTGAAATCTTGCCACCAATGTCAACGATATTCCCCGCGACATCACACCGTACCAGTTACCTTAGGACCATCGGTAGTAGTCGGCGTGCCATTCCAGCAAGTCTCAGTAGACATAGTAGGACCACTGCCCATGACCAAGAAGCGGAACAGATTTCTACTCACACTCGTCGACGCATGTACGATGTGGTGCGAAGCAGTCCCGTTGCCAGCGATCGACACCAAGAAGATTGCAGATGCACTCATCGCCATCTTTACCAGAGTCGGATTCCCGGACAGCATTAGAACGGACAACGGATCTCAGTTCACCGGCCGCCTGATGCAAGACGTGTTCGAGTTGATACAAGTTCATCACATTCGCACACCACCATACCACCCAGCCAGCAACGGACAAGTAGAAAGACTGAATGGAACCCTTCTCACCATACTCAGGAAAGTCGCCGACGACAATCCAGAAGCGTGGGACACCTACGTGAATGCGGCACTGTTCGCATACAGAGAAACGCCCCATGCAGCCACAGGCTACACCCCGTCAACCTTGCTATTCGGCAGACCTCTAGCAGGACCGCTAGAAGCCCTACGCAGAAGTTGAACGGAAGCCAAGATAGACGACACACCAAGAGGTGCCACCAAGTACGTCGCAGACCTGCAGGAAACCCTCAAAGCAACGTGGAAGAAAGCTGGTGAAGCACTGAAGAAGGCAAGAGCCCGTCAGGCGAAGTACTACAACCGCCACGCGAAGGACAGAGAACTGCAAGTCGGCGATCAAGTGCTACTCTTACTTCCAAGTGGAACCAACAAGCTGGACATCGCTTGGAGAGGACCGTACCGGGTGACTGCCAAGAAATCCAAGACAGTCTACCAAGTAGAGGTGAACATGAGAGACCGATACCACCACATCAATCTCCTCAAGAAGTATACGGACAGACCAGCGACTCCCAGCACTCACAACTTGTTAGCCATCGCCATCGCGGAAGAAGGAGAAAGCATGGAGACCAATGCAGTAGAGTATCCCCTGCACTCCAAAGAAACCTACAAAGACGTGATACTCAACGGAGACCTAGCCGCTAAACAGCAACAGCAAGTACGACAGGTCATTCGACAACATCAGACTGTGCTCACGGACCGACCAGCGACCCCCAGCACACACACCTGGATGGCCATCGCCATCGCGGAAGAAGTTCATCCGGAACTACGACAGCATCGCCGTACCACTGACAAATGGAACCCGGAAAATCGCCCCGGACAAAGTTGTATGGACAGCCGAATGCGAGACAGCATTCCAAACACTCAAGGACAGAATGACATCGGCGCCAGTACTCCACCTACCCGATTTGACTCAGCCATTCGTTCTTCGCACCGACGCAAGCGACTTAGGCCTCGGAGCAGTACTGCTACAGCACGACCCCAAGAATGCAGAGACGCTATTCCCTGTCGCCTACGCCAGCAGAAAATTGAGACCCGCCGAGACCCACTACGCCACGTCGGAGAAGGAATGCCTTGGACTAGTCTGGGCCATACAGAAGTTTCAACTCTACCTGTATGGGACCCACTTCACAGTTCAGGTGGACCATCAACCACTATCGTTCCTGGCAGCCTCCAAGTCTTTGAACTCTCGCCTGATGCGATGGGCACTCACCCTTCAGGCATACTCATTCCAAATCGAGTACATCCCCGGCAATGAAAACCACGGAGCCGACTACCTCAGTCGCCATCTCGTGGAGGACACAGCAGCTGTCGCCCACCCATCACAACTAAGGGCCACAGCACCAGAATTCGTCCCCGCCCAGTAAAACCCGGTCACTAGTGTCCATAGCTACCTGGCACAGCATTGCAGCTCAGGTAGAGCAACTTAATTAGTTTGTAAATAGGACCCGAGGATAGTGCAGTGTTAAACTAGGCTCTGTAGTAGAAAAAGGTCGAATCCAGTAGTCATCGCCTTTTTTCAGTTGAGGGAGCCTGTCATGAATTGGCTAGTTTTAACTCTGCTTGTTGACTATTTAGCCATGGGTAGTCTTTGTAACAGTAGAGAAGTTAGACTATTACACAGCAGCAAGTAAATTACACAGCAGACCACACACGGCGAGCGAGCCACCCACATCGCAGTGAGTCAGCACTTGAGCTTTGAATCGGACCGTTTTAACCAATCAGAGCAGGCTCAGTGGGTAGAGCAGTTTGACTGTGTCAGATCTTAGCACAGTTTGAATCAGTCGTGTGTGAGACGAGGTAGAGTAAACATCTCCACAGCTAGAGAAATCTCTACACTCATAGACCAGGAAGCAGGACTTTGAAATCTTAGAATTCTCTCAAGTCATCACGGGCCTGAACTTGTCAGACAGGTAAATGAACACCCTTCTGTTTCATCGTGATATATTTATATTATTGTTGAAATTATGTTTGTGGAATTTGCTATGCATAAATGTGAATTGTTAATCCGAATTTGCGGGACCACGTGGAAGAGCCTACCACGAGGCGAAACACGACCGTTGCGCCGCCATGTTGTATCCCGTACGGAACCACTGTTGTTTAACTTATATGTATGTTTGCAGACCAGTGGCTGTACCCTGAATGTTTATAATATTATTAATTCTGTATGTGTATAGTTAGACACGATTGATATTTATGTATGTATAGGAATTTAGAGTGAGATTCCAGTGGAACCCGAAGTAGCAGAATGTTCGTCGCTTATGTATAGAGATGTGGAGCTATCACTGAGGGCTACTTGGCTTTCAGTGAGACGCTCTGCACAAACCGATTATTCAGGGTTGTGCAGAATTTCGTCTCTTATATTACAGACGAGCAGGCGAGCTATCCCGAGCTATCCCGAGCTATCCTGTGCACCCCACTCCACAGAAACGACTAGTTGGTTGAGGAGACTCTACCGCACAAGACGGAAAGAGCTGCCTTGAAAAGACACCCTGTCAGACCCCACAGCGTGGCAAGGGAACCCAACTACACAACTACAAAGGTGTACCAGAAGCTACCTCACAGAAGGACTTCGACCGCACCATAAGAAAGTTAAGTGTACCCCCAGAAGTGCACTTAAACTGATCATAACAGGACCACAGTAGTCCAACTCGTCAGAAACTGTAAAACGGACCACAGTAGTCCAAATCTACATGAGATATTATAGCAAAGTGCCCGAGGAAGAAATAACAGCTGCCTAGACTATCAGCGATCGAACTATTAGCAGTGACTGAGACTTTTTAAGTTAGATTAGTACTTAGAGAATCTTGTATAGAGTAGAAGAAATAAATGTGTGATTTTAACTGTTATCAAGGGGCTGGACTACATATGATTCATAGCCGTGTGAAAGCTAGTGTGACAGTAATCTTTTACCATTTTTCTATCTATTTCTGTACCCCAACCTTAACACAGAACGAGCTAAACAAATAAATTTATTAAAGTAATTCATAGGGTGACTTACTAGCAGTTCCCACCGAATAAACGTGAGGGTCCATAATTCCATTGTGCAGAGCCCATAAACCCCACGTGACACTCGGCCAAAAACTTAGGTGTAATACTTGACTCACATCTCATATGCATCATCACATTCTCAACCTTCTCCGCACTGTGAACTTTGAATTGCGTCGCATAAGCTCCATCCGTCATCTCCTTTCTGTCAATGCTGTTGTGTCTGCCTTTAGCCTCTCTAGGGTTTGATTATTGTAATGTCCTTTTCTATGGTTGCCCTCATTATCCGCTGCATAAGCTGCAAAAGATTCAAAATAATGCTGCTCACCTTATAGTGGGTGTCCCAAAATCAGACCACGTCAGGTCTCATTTGAAATCATTGCATTGGCTTCCCATGGAGAACAGAATACAGAAAAAAATTGCAAGACTTTTCTTCAAAGCTGTTACTCTGTCTGGTCCATTGTACCTCTCCGAGTTAGTTCACTAATATACACCATCAAGGTCTCTCCGTTCATCTTCTGACATGCGCGAGCTTCGTATTCCCCATATGAAAACAAACACTTTTGGCGAACGGTCATTCTCTTCTCTGCACTATGTCGAATCATCATTTCCTTTTGCTCTGGACTGAAAACACATTTTCAACAGTGTATCCTTATCTGGATCCTGAACGTTTCTTCGTAACATACTTAAAACACTGTCATAGTCAATGTGTGTGTCTACGTGTGTTTGTGTGGATGTATGTGCGTGTGTGTGTAAGTGGGTGTGCGTGTGCGTGTGCGTGTGTTGTGATTTGGGTTTCCATTTTTTGCTTTCGTTTTATTTATTTATGTATTTATTTATTTTAGTTATTTATTCTTTCTTTCTGTAAAGCGCTATGTGCTCTAATGAGGAAGGGCGCTGTACAATCGTTCATTATTATTATTATTATTATTAGTAGTAGTAGTAGTAGTAGTAGTAGTAGTAGTACGTTGTATGATAGTAGTAGTACGTTGCGGCTCAAAGAGTTGCTCAAAACGCTGTCTGAAATGAGGACCTACGTCAATACTCTTATACTCGCAGCATCAAGGGAGACCTAGGGACTCCGACCCTCGCATAACAGTTAGAGAACTACAGTGTGATTTTAAAATAGGGGAGAGATTGGGGGAGCAGTGGTGGGGATAAGGAGGGGGGGCTAAGTGTGACTTGGGGCGTAAAGAATGAATGACAGACAAGAGTTAGTCACGTTTTGTTTGCTCCTGCCGAGCATGAAGACGTCCCATGATCTTTTAGGCCTCGGGGCATGTTTTCCCATCATCATCTGTAATGGCAGACCTTGTCCCTCTTTCTCTCACCCCCCGCCTATCCAATTCTTCACTTTATTCCCTCCCCCCCCCCACCCCTCCACTACACCCTCACTCCATACCACGCACCATCACCTTCAGGTTCGCACACTTGCTTCACCTTCCACACACTTCTGATTCCCTCTCTCTCCCTCTCTTTCCCCATTTCTTTCCCCCCCACCCCACCCACAACCCTCAAAAGTAAAAATGGTGGTAATTTTTCATAAAAAGATACATGATGATTTCTTGTCCCGGTTTTACACAAAGAAATTTGGCATGTGGGCAACATAACAGGAACATCAAACATGACAATTAGTTATTATTCATTGCTGACAGGGTCCAGCGGATTGCAAAGAGCCGAATCAGGACTACTACAAAATCAGGGCCACAACTTGGTTGAAAGAGGACTCACCCCTGATCCGCATAACAGATCTGCTGAGAACAGTATACTAGTCAATTAATAAAACAGCAGAGACACAATCAACATTCATTCACATAAACATTCTCAGACACCACAGCAATCAAACTATTAAGAAATATAATTATTACGATCAATCAATTAATTATATATAAAATATATATATATAATTAATTGATTGATATATATAAATATAATTATTACGACAATAAAATAAATATGTACAGTAATATAAATTGCATGAGGCCAAATTAAGGCAGGACCCAAAAAATTAACGGTTAAATATTTAAGTTAATATTGATGGGAAAAAAATAAATAACACAATTTTATTTATAGCACTAATGAAAAATAAGCAGACGTTAAATATTTGTATCAGGGTATGCCTACAATTGCTAGTGTTAACAAGTAAAAACAAAAACAGTTCCAATAAAAACAATGGAGAAACAGTAAAAAATCACGTTACAGTTCAAAACAGTCATATTGAGTTTGTTCCATATAGAACTGATATAGACGAGTGCGTTTCTGTTATATTGATATGCATGCACATCTACATCTGTTAAATGATCAACTAAACATTTCACACTTCGTAGCCGAGTCTTTCCGAGGGTTAACGTTCACTTCTCTGTGCTAAATATGCATGAGTTGAGAGAACCAAACTCGTAAGCCTCGACGAGTTTCTGCTACGCTTCACAATTTTTTTTCTGTCCTTCTGTTTCCGTCTCCGCCTCTCTCTCTGTGTCTCTTTGTCTGTCTGTCTGTCTCCCCTCTCTCTCTCTCTCTCTCTCTCTCTCTCTCTCTCTCTCTCTCTCTCTCTCTCTCTCTCTCTCTCCCTCTCCCACTCCCGATCTCAACACTTTTGTTCTGTCTCTGTTTCTCTCTGTCCATCGGTCTCCCTGAATCTCTGTCGCTGCCTCTCTCTATCTCTTTCTCACCCCCCCCCGATATTCACTTTTTTGGGGGGTGGGGGGGAAGGGAGTCTCTTTCTGTTTCTGTCTCTCTCTGTCCCTCTGTCTCTGTCTGTCTGTCTCTCTCACCAAAACTCGTCCTCCACAATTTTGTTGTCCATCTTTGTGTCGCTGTTTCTCTGTCTCGCTCTCCGTCTGTTTCTCTCTCTCTCTATTTCTCTGTCTGCCTCTGTCTATGTCACTCTCTCTGTCTGTCTACGTCTGCCTTTGTCTATCTGTCTCTGTCTTTTTCTATCTCTCTCTGTCTCTGCATCTCTCTCTCTTAACTTCTTCCCACCTCACTTTCATTCATAAAATAAAAGTTGGGTCGTTGTAGTATTGTTACACTGAAAATATCTCATTCTCTTGGGGTGGGGGTGGGGGCAAAAACGTCTCTGCTGTTTTTATTCTATTAAGAAAGTCGTGCAGAATACTAGTGAAAAGTGTAAAAGATATGATGTGATGGGACTAATAATAATAATAATAATAATAATAATAATAATAATAATAATAATAATAATAATAATAATAATAATAATAAGGATATTTATATAGCGCTTTTTCCCAATGAATAGTATCAGTTCAAAGCGCAGTACTCACGCATTCATTCTAAACATCCGGCTTCATACAAAATAAAATCAGACACTTGCTAACGAATAAGATACGAGGGTGGGTGGGGGAAGGAGGAAGGGAGAGCTAAGGATGGGTGGTGGGGTGGGTGGTGGCGGTGGTCTTAATAAAAAAAAACAAAAACAAAAAACAAAAAAAAATGGAGGAATGACGACAATAATTATGGGAGGCAAGATCAGAAACATTTAAGGATGATATGAGTTTTCAAGTTGGATTTAAAAGTAGTTATGTTTGGAGAGCTGCGAAGAGAGAGGGGAAGAGAGTTCCAAGTTAAAAGGCCAAGTAATGAGAAAGATCGACGGCCAGCAGAGGAGAGTTTGTAGCGGGGTATGTGAAGCATGAGGGTGTCAGAGGAAGAACGAAGATTCCTAGAAGGCTTATAGAATTGAATGTTCTGGGTGAGGTAAGAAGGGGCTAAGCAATGGACGCACTTGTAACAAAAATTTGCGGATTTGTAGATAATTCTATGAGACACTGGAAGCCAATGGAGTGAATGTAGAAAGGGAGTGATATGATCAGATTTTTTCCTTTTGAGAACAAGACGTGCAGCTGAGTTCTGAACACGTTGGAGCAAATAAATAGAAGAAGAAGGAAGTCCAGCCAGGAGAGAGTTACAGTAGTCTAGGCGTGACAAAACAAGGAAATGAGTTTGACAGTAGTGTCAGTGGTCAGATGTTTGCGGACCAGGCCTATTCTACGAAGATGAAAGTTGCATGTTTTACAGGTTTTGTTTATGAATTCTGACATGGAGAGGGTGTTGTCAAGAACGACACCAAGGTTTTTGACCGAAGATGACATGCATAGGAAGAGTGGTCTGGCCAAGAGTGACAGTGTCTACAGAGGAAGAAGACAGGTTGTGTTTGGTACCTGTGAGCATGACTTCAGTTTTTTTTAGCATTGAGTTGGAGCTGGTTGACTCCCCCCCCCACCCTCCCCAAACCTCATAGCCCCTCCACTCCCCTTCACTGATAAGCACACTTCTTATACACACGCGCGCACCCCTCCACACACAGTCAAGACAGACACACACTCGCTTCCCCTTTCTGTCTGTGTGTCATTTGCCTTTGGCATCATACGTATCCATTGTATTAAATTCAGCGTTATCTGAAAATGTGGACCCATATTTAGTGGCAGTAAGTTATGACCGGGCATTCCTTTTAGTACTTTAGTCAGGAGCTAGACGAGAACGCCTATACGTTTCATTGAGTTGGTCATGCATATGAGGGCGAAATGCAAAACATTAATATAGAGGCACATACCCTCCCTACTCCCCATCCTTCTCCCTCACCCCAAACTTAACACAAGATCTCGGTGTGCCTTCTTTTAGAATAGGTACCACCACTGACTTTGTCCAGATTGAAGAAAAAGTGTCATTTCTCCAAACAATTTTTTTTAATTTTTTTATTTTATTTTATTTTAGTTACCTTATTGTCCCTTTTTCCATAGGGAAATTCTAGGCCGCGTCCCCTGGGGAAAGCGTAGTCGCAGCCTGTGGCGCGCCCAAACCCAACCTAACTAACCTGAGTTGTGATTTTGAAAATTTGGTAAAATGAAAGCAATATTCAAGTCAAAGGCAAATGAACCAGAATTTGATAGGATAGACCATCGACGCCAACAGAAGTGTTATCGTTAGAAGAAAAAAAAAGATTGTAATGTACTCATTAATTAATATTTTTAGGAATGGGATCCTTGAATTTTTCTGTGAGTTCTTCAGAATTTCTATAATTGATAATTGTTGGATCTGGAGAGGATGACAAAACTGTTCATAGAAAATGCGTGAAAAAAAAGCTTTCGCCTGTTCTTTTCAACCTGGAAATGGGTTACTCTCTAATTTAGTTGGATATTGGATAGCCAGTTTCATTTTGTTTAGCTTTTTCTAAACTTTAAATAGGTCCTTTGATTCAGTTATTTCACTGTCACAAAAAGTGTTCCACTAATTTCTTTTAGCTTGAGCTATTATTTTATTACATTTTATTTTGGTCCTTTTCATATTGTGAAATTTTCGACATTTTTATTGCTCAACCATTGTTTAAAATGTTCTTTTATTTATTTTATTTTGTTTTACAAGAAACTGCTTCAGCACATTCATTTGTCCACCCACAAAGTTAGCTCGCCAAGTCGTGTGTTACAGTGTAGCAGACAACCTGTGCTGCGTGTAACCATACAAGGGAGGAGTTTAGGTTGACCTCTAAACTCATGACGTCATACTCTCGCTTCTTATTGGTCATCGTAAGCCCGGCTTACGTATTTGTGTATTAGAAATCACACATTCGCTATCCTTGTAATATCAGACCGTTGGTAACGTTATAGATAAGAATCGATCCTGAGGTTTGTCAGCTGCTTGAAATTAGCTGATCTTTTCTGTATCAACCTGTTCCATCCTTGGTCAGTGAAGACCCTGTGGTAAGTAGGGCTGCTCGTCTCCTTTTTACTTTTAGAGCATTAAACGTACTCGTGCATCTTCAATAATGGTATTGGATGCAGTCTACCTTAACATTTCAAAACTAATCTTCGATTTCGATTTCCGTCTTCTAATAATAGCGACTTAGCTTTACCAAAGACCTTCTATCATAAGCTCTTTGGCTTTACACTACATGGTTGAGTGATGAAAGTGTGTATGTCGCGTATATAGGAGTGTGTCTGTAATATTGTAAGCGTGAATGGTGGTTACAGGTCGCCGCACTTTGAATCTGATGTAAGGATAATGAGCGTATAGCATCCATTATTATTATTATTATTATTATTATTATTATTATTATTATTATTATTATTATTATTATTATTATTATTATTATTTATTTATTTATTTATTTATTTATTTATTTTTAAAACGCATTTGCATATGATAGTTTGATAATAAAACAACAACACCGCCACCACCATCACCACCAACACCCTCCGCCACACCCACCACACCCACCGCCACAGCCGCAACACCAACACCAACACCAGCCGCAACACCAACCCAGCACCAACCCAAACACCAACCGCAACACCAACCCCAACATCAACCGCAACACCAACCCTAAAACCAACCCCAACACCAAACGCAACACAACGGAGTCTCGCTGTGTAATAGGCGTTCACACATTTCTGGCTATTTCACTAAAAGCCATCCTCAGTTTAAACCAAGGACTGAGCCAAGATGTCTGTATGATAGCGGAAAGATCCATTTGTTTTGCAGGAGGACACGAGATGGCTTTTATACTTAACAATGGTTATTGTACAGTGCCAAATCGACGACATTTCCTTAGGTAGGGAAAAGAAGATTAAACATGGATGAATTGGGTGAACATTGAAGTGTAACATCTACACCCACTATTGGCGATACGGCAGACGGGGACAACCATTCCAGGAAACACTGGACCACCAGAGCAATCATACTGTTTAGATAAAAGGTAAAAGGTAAAGGTAAAGGTAGTCCCATAGCCTTGTGGCCGTAGGGGAGCGTGATGTTGGAGATCACACTTATCTTGGGCCAGCGTAACGAGGGTGATGCCCATCTCTCTCCCTCGCTGCTTTACCTTCCCCACCCTTAAGAGAGTAGGTACTCAGTCACAGTTGAGTCAACTAGGGGCGTTGTTATTTGTCGCTTCACGTTTTGCGGTCACCCATCCTAGTGCTAACTGCACTGGACGATGCTTAACTTGCGACTACGCTATCCGACACCCCTGTTTAGATAAAAAGGTAAGGTAAAGGTAAAGGTGGTCCCATAGCCTTGTGGCCGTAGGGGAGCGTGATGTTGGAGATCACACTTATCTTGGGCCAGCGTAACGAGGGTGATGCCCATCTCTCTCCCTCGCTGTTTTACCTTCCCCACCCTTAAGAGAGTAGGTACTCAGTTACAGTTGAGTCAACTGGGGGCGTTGTTATTAGTCGCTTCACGTTTTGCGGTCACCCATCCAAGTGCTAACCGCACTGGACGGTGCTTACACACAGTAGCGAGTGCTCCAACCACTGCGCTATCCGACACCCCTGTTTAGATAAACAGTAAAAATGGACACTTTTGTCTTGCCCACCACGAGATTCGAACCTGGGTTAGAGGTGTTGCCAGATTCGGTGGTGGGTCGATTAAACACGAACTAACGTAATCTTTTGTCCGATAAAATTTCAACTCTTCTCCCCATTCCCCCCCCTTCCCACCCCACCTCCCTTGTCCCTGTTACACAGAATGGCAGATTTTAACTTCGTTGGAAATGTTTTTCTTTGTGCATGTAACAAGACGATAAAGAGGATTGAATGACAAAAGAGATAAAACACACCAGATTAAAAAAAGTTGTCTATTACATGTGTTTTGCTAAAAGCTTCTTTAGGAGTTACAAGCCCAAATGTGTGTGTGAGTTCAGGGAAAAATGGAGACGTTAAACACGAACAAGATCCGCTTGAACCTTTTTGTTGTCGACTTCAAAGCCCCGTGAATAATTTTGTCCCAAGGACATCCACTAGGTGGAGACGTTAAAGCCGCACTATTTACACTTTGATTTATTATTATTATTATTATAATTATTATTATAATAATTATTATTATTAAGCCGTTTTTACGTCATCACAACATTCTTTGTTTAGGGTAAGCAACCTGTTTTATAGTACTTTGAAATAGAAAGCGTCATCGCAACACCATTTGTAATATTAGTAGTAGTAATTTCATTAGGTATTACTTGACCAGCACTTAGCTTTATGGCGTCGTGTCCATTCAGAAATCAGACCAGAAAACCGTTCTGATGAGTGATGGCCCCCTCTAGACTGTATACACGTCCGCACTTTTTAACTGATCAGTCACGTGACCTGCATTTGGGAGATGATTTTGAAAGTCCAGTTCTCTCTGTGTATTTTTCTGTCTAAATCATTAAGTAGCTAGATTTAATCTTACGAAATTGGTGTTTTTAAATAATGCTACAGCGAAGAAAGAGCTACTGTAAAAAATATTTACAAACACACACTTTTCTTTATTTTTATTTGTTTGGAAGACGTCCTCTTGCCGTTGGCATCATTAGCTTTCCTGTATTTCTGTGGAATAAAGGTTTTGTTGACTTGACTTAACATTCACTGAGTTTTGACTATTGTATACTATAATACTTAAATGCTTAGCGCTACGTTTTCCCCCGTTGGGGTGCCGGGGGTTTCAGTATAAATAGTATCCCCACTTTCTGGAAATTTAGTGCTTTAAATTCCCACTGTCGCTGTCTTACTCATTTGCTCTTTCTCATCCCTGCTCTTTTTCTATCAATCTGCTATACTATCTTCTTCTTCGCTAGACCAGTCTCCTACCTTTTTCTTGAAAACTCTTCCGGGACAAGACTCCTTGTTTGTGTATGAGGTCTGTTGGATCAGCTTGGGAATATTGGACGCTTTCTGCCAGGTGGTCACTAGGGCTTCCTATGATGTTATTATTTAGCAATGTAGGCATTTTATATGTATGTGTTTTGTTGATAATTTATAATGATGTTTGTATTCTATTTTGTTTTTGTAAACGGGGGTTCGATAAGTTGGGGTGAAGCCTCAGCCGTCCCCTGCGTGGGATGTCTTTATTGTAAAGTGACTGGCTGGTGGAGAGCTTTCAGTTTTACCACTAGGGTTGTTTCAGCAGATCTTTTATGCGGATCGGGGGTTGTCCGGTCCTGATTTGGCTCGGAAGAGTCCGCTGGACCTAAAGCAATAATAATGTAATGTAATGTAAATGCTTAGCGCTACGTTTCACAAGTTTAGACTTAGTTTTCTTACCCCTGCTAACTCCTCCCCACCCTTTTTCCTACCGTTCCATTAACAGCTTCAGCCGTGATGTTATGTCATGCTTACTGCTGTAAATAACTCAGCCAGGGATTTTTAACAAATTGAAATCATCTCTTAAACTAATATCACCTCTACACGTGTGTATAGAAATTAAAATGAATGAAAGTTGGATTAATCGTCACCATTCTTGTTAATAAGCGCCTGAGCTCTGCTAATATGATTCAGAATTTTACAGAAATACTGCTGTTTCTTAGTGAATCTATAGTCACGTTACATTTCGTGAGAGGGAGGAAATGAGATAGCGAGAATTGGAGAGAAAGAAAGAGAGACCGACAGAGATTTCGGTGGTCGCGCGCTCACTGGTTCGCACAAAGCACAGGCACGTGATGTATGGTGTCTCCTGCGCATTGACCAAAGCAGGCGGTCAGCTGGCCCAAAGGTCCGGGGTATTGAAGACATTATTGATGACCAGGGGCTAGGATTTGCCACTCGGAGTGCCCAAGCCGGGGAAATAGGGTAAAAAAGGTCAGGAAAGAAAGACGGAAATACTTGCGAGGAAACGTCCCTTACCCCTCCCGATCGTCATCGTTTGGTCTTTCTGTCTATACAAAGAATTAATTTAGAGAAAGAGCGATAGGATGGGAAAATAGGAGAGAAAGCGAGAGAGAGAGAGAGAGAGAGAGAGAGAGAGAGAGAGAGAGAGAGAGAGAGAGAGAGAGAGAGAGAGAGAAGTGAATAGGTTACGAATAACGTGTATGTGGGTGTGTGTGTGGGTGTTTGTTTGTGTGTGGGTGTGTGTGTGTGTGGGCGTGTGAGGGTGTGTGCGCGTGTATGTGTGTGTTCTTCAATGTGTTATAGACTTGCAGGTTTTAAAGCTTTTAAAATACGATTTATTCCCTTGAAAATCTTACACGTTTCAGTGCCAGTCATTTGAATGAATTGATCCATTTACATTCTTCTTTTTTTTTGGCTGCCATCTTCTGAGATTTGTTTGTGGGTAGTTCTGATGCGGGTGGGGCAGTAATATAGTGGCTTTGGCACACGCGAACAATGTTTCATGTTAAGCAACTTCGGGAAGAGTTAGTACTTGGATGGGTGACCACGCTTGGAATGCAACCACCAAATGACACAAAACGATTGCAGCAAGCAATTGGGAGGCACTGTGGTCTAATGGTAGTGCTTCGGCTTGAGGATCTGAAGGTCCCGGGTTCGAGCCCTGGCCGGGCCATTGTGTTGTGTCCCTGGGAAAGACACTTTACTCCTGTTTTCCTACTCCTTCGGATGAGAGTATAAACCGAGGTCTAGTCTGTGTGTCGCATACATTCCATCATAACGGACTTTAAAGATCCTGACGCTCATGTCCTAGACGGGTGAGTGCCGGTGACAAGAACACACCCAGCATGCACTTGGTCCTTCTCTCCCATCCCTGGCTGCCCAGGATTGTGCTCAGTTGTCCGGGCGTCAGACCATGCGCCAAAGGCTGCGGGTGGGCGTCTCGTACGGTTTGAGTTAGATCCTGTATCGGCCAGCGCCTTGATCCTTAGGCTAAGGCGCCTTATAAATGACGAACATTATAAGCTCACGAACACACTCCCAGTCCTCCCAGCTGTCAAAGGGAACCTGGATCTATTTAGAACCGGAGAAGGTAAAGCAGTAAGTGAGAGAGGAGGCACCTACCTCATTAAACTGGACTCGAGAAAAGGGACGTCCCAAGCGCTTCCTTCCCCAACCTCCGAAAGATAAAGGGGAAACCTCTACCCAACCTTTTAATGCTGCAACTGCATAATGGTGACGCCTACAGAGAAACATGAACAACTAGTGTATTTTACCTGCTTGTCTTAAGGCGGCGATACACGGTAAGACTAGATCTTATGATACCCGCATATGACTACGGAAATTCCCGGATCGGTAGGAATTGTCGTCAAGTCTTAAGCTAGCGATACACGGTAAGACTAGATCTTATGATACCCGCGTATGCCGCTGCAGATCTGATGTCTTTGCTGATACACGGTATGTATGAGTCATAAGCCTGTCGGTAAAGGCATCTCGTAGTCTACGGCTAACTAGATCTAAATAGTTGCGAAAGCAATTGTTGTTAGCGCGTGATAAATTGATGACGCTTGTTTTTCAAAACGTCATTACATTTTTTTAAAAGTAATATTAATATGCATTGCACAAATATATTATTCTTTATTTTCATATCGTTCATTGACATGAGTCACACGACAACAAAAATCACACTGTCGGCTGTATTACGATCCAGCAAAATATTGCAGGCTTCATGAAACCGCGCCTGTATTGATGAAAGTGCGCGGTTTCTGGTCCCTTGGTCTTTGTAGACCAGCAATGATGTGTCCCATAAGCAGCTATGTTCATGGTACAACTCAATCAAAATTCCTGTTTGGTGCTTCGACAGGTCTGCCATTTTTCAGTTTGTAGGTCGCGGTTTTTCAGTGACCTTCACCTCGGAGTTCAATCAAATAGCTGTTTTGATTGGCTGTCTGACCTCCACTGTCGTATCGCGCCGTGAAAAAATAGAACATGCTCTATCGATAAGACTTGACGACAATTTCTACCGATCCGGGAATTTCCGTAGTCATATGCGGGTATCATAAGATCTAGTCTTACCGTGTATCGCCGCCTTTATCGATAGAGCATGTTCTATTTTTTCACGGCGCGATACGACAGTGGAGGTCAGACAGCCAATCAAAACAGCTATTTGATTGAACTCCGAGGTGAAGATCACTGAAAAACCGCGACCTACAAACTGAAAAATGGCAGACCTGTCGAAGCACCAAACAGGAATTTTGATTGAGTTGTACCATGAACATAGCTGCTTATGGGACACATGACATCATTGCTGGTCTACAAAGACCAAGGGACCAGAAACCGCGCACTTTCATCAATACAGGCGCGGTTTCATGAAGCCTGCAATATTTTGCTGGATCGTAATACAGCCGACAGTGTGATTTTTGTTGTCGTGTGACTCATGTCAATGAACGATATGAAAATAAAGAATAATATATTTGTGCAATGCATATTAATATTACTTTAAAAAAAAATGTAATGACGTTTTGAAAAACAAGCGTCATCAATGTATCACGCGCTAACAACAATTGCTTTCGCAACTATTTAGATCTAGTTAGCCGTAGACTACGAGATGCCTTTACCGACAGGCTTATGACTCATACATACCGTGTATCAGCAAAGACATCAGATCTGCAGCGGCATACGCGGGTATCATAAGATCTAGTCTTACCGTGTATCGCTAGCTTTAAAGGCAGAACAATGCTGTCGGACCTGTTCTTTTATTACAAGAAAATATTTCACCTTTCGTTTCCTGCCAGTGAAATTGTCGTCAATGTGGTACTGATGAATACACATTATTTAGTTATATATTCAATCGTTCTAATATAGTTCTGTCTCCTCTTTTTATATAGCGCATCTCCTTCTCAAGGGCTGCTCAAGGCACTGGCCGATACAGGATCTAACACAAGCCGCCCGAAGCGCCCACTCATTGTGGGCTCACCAAAAATCTTCTCCCTTTCTGCAAGAGTTGCCAGCGGTCATGATTATGCTCGTGATTTCCAAAGGGGAATGGTTATGTGTGGTGTCAACCAGCTAAAAGTAGAAGAAAGCTGCCCTATGACACAATCACTGGACAGTCCTGCAGGCAGGAGAAAGGAGCTTAATGACCTCGGTGTGACTGCCTGGATATTTTCGAGTGTTAACACTCCCGATCCGTCACAACACTTTCCCCCCCAAATCAAAAACATTTCTATGCAAAAATAGACGAATTCATATATATATAGGCGCATATACATTAGGCGCATAAATATTTTCCACATAAACAGCATGATCACGGCGCTAGGAAAACAAATTGTGTACAGACCTTCAATGAAATAAACGAAAGAGAACCTATTGAACAAGTAGGCCAGTCAGCCCAAACTGAAACACTTAACTTGTCGATCTGAGATGTAGTTCTATCAAAACCTCTGAATCTGAGGTTTGTTATTCAACCAACTCGTAATCGCAGACCACACACGTCGTCCATTCAATCCACGCTTACTCGTTACATCATCATCATCATCATCATCATCATCATCATCATCATCATCATCATCATCATCATCATCATCATCATCATCATCATCATCATTTTCATCATCATCATCATTTTCTCCCTCTCTCTCTTTCTCTTAACCTCCCTCCCTCCCCCACCCCACCCCAGCATCATCTCCATCTGCCAGAGAGATCGACTTTTGGGCTCCCAATTTCCCTGTCCCTTTCTTCCAATCTCATGTTCCCCAATTCTCTCCCCGATTCCCTTACTAGACCTATTTCCTTTTCGTCACAACAGGACACTCAGTGTGCGGACATATATTGAACGCTTCCTTTCAGCAGCATCAGGCATTGCAATACCCACTAACTATCTAGAGAGGGTGCGGACGAGGAAACGTATTCTTTATTGTCAATAGATGTTCTGGCGCGTAGGGCAGTGCCATGTTTTTGTGTCTCTGTATGTTCAAACTAGCTGCACTTTACTTTTCAATTTTCTTGGAATAATACAATCAATCTCACAAATAAATTGTATAAGCTGTAATTCTACGCAGTTCATCGGTGAAATATGGGTAGGCCTATTTTGCAGATTCAAGTGTCAAGCCAGTTCACCTATTTTTCTGTTTCCATCTTCTTCTGAGCTCCTTGCACCGTGTCTTGCAGGATGGTCTTTGCAAGGCCTGATGCTCTGGTGACGTGGCCACACCATCGGAGTTTCCTTTTCTTCACCACTGTGTGCATGTCATCGTGTGGTCCAATGGCTTGTGTGATGCCTGTCGGATTCCGTCGTTGGTAATGTGCTGGGTATAGGAAATCCCCAGAAGTCTTCTGTAGCACCTCATCTCCATGCTTTGTATTCTTCGTTGTAGATCTGCTGTGAGGGTCGATGTTTCGCAAGCGTATAGGAAGATGGAGATGACAAGGGAGCGCAGCAGCCTTACCTTGGAGTGTAGACTGATGGTCCTGTCTTTCCAAATGGACTTCAACCTTGTCAGGGCAGCAGTTGTTTGTGCGATCCTGGAGAGGACTTCCTATCGGGACCCATTGTCTGATACAATGGCTCTAAGTATTTGAAGCTATGCACTCTTTTGAGGGATTGGCTTTGGACTATGATGTCCGTGTTCATGCCGTTGGCGTTGTTGGTCATCATTTTGGTCTTTGCACTTATTTCCATTCCAGAGGCGCTGGAGGTGGTGTCAAGCCTCTGTACAAGCTTTTAAGTTCTTGTTCCTCCCCAGCCAATCTATCAATGTCATCTGCAAAAACGGAGGTTGGAGATTGCTCTAACCCTATGCTGACTGTGCCTTCGTGATCTGAAGGGCATCTGACATGATGCGCTCTAGGAAGATCTTGAAGAGTGTTGGAGAGAGTAGGCATCCTTGACGCACACCGATTGTTGTTCTGAAACTAGTCACCGATGGCGCTGTTGTGGAGGACTGTACTGGTAGCCTTGTCATACAGGCTTTTGATGACTTTAATAGTGTTAGAGCTGTAGTTAATAAATAATAGGGCTGGAGTTCATAAATAGTTTAAAAAATTTTTATCTCATGATCTGGCAAAAAGGTCCTTGGTTTGCCGATGGAATGCATTCAAGTCCCGCTGTCACAATATGTGTCGGCACTTATAATTTCAATTAGCCACAAAGGTCAGTAGATAAGTTTAAAATTGCCAATTCGATGAAACGATTTTAAAAAAGAGAGGAAGCCAGAACAAAATAAGATACAATAACAAACAAATATAAATTAAAGCCAGTTTCACGTAACGTAACCATCTAGAGGAAGTTCAGACATCAAAATCCATTCCATTATAGAAAAAATGTATTAAGGTAGACATATACAAATAAAGGCTGCTATCGCAATGATGCTGTGTAAATTACTACTCTCTCATCTTGCTCCCTCTCTACTTCCTCCCCCCCCTCTCTCTCTCCCCCTATCTCTTTCTTCCCCCCCCCCCTCTCTCTCTCTCTCTCTCTCTCTCTCTCTCTCTCTCTCTCTCTCTCTCTCTCTCAATCGTCTTCTCCTCTGCAGACATAAGCGACAACCGGTTTTATTAGGAAGCTGACACTAAGTTGTCTTTCCTGTGCCGCTATTGTCGTCAGCAACTACTTATTGCCGGCAGGGTCGCCATTTTGTTTTTGTTCTGCAGAATCATTGAAACAAGGGCTTTCAAGGGCTACACACTTTATATGACTTGGTCTAAAACCGAATTATTTCTTGCCAGAGTGCAGAAGTTGAAACCAAAACAACGACAACGACGACTATAAGAACAATTCTTACTCTTGGGAGATCCGGGATTTTGCAGTGACAATTGAATTGCGTTTTGTGATGAATGATGTAACGGGGAGTGTGCTCAGTGTGCCTGTGCGTGTGTTTGTGGGGAGGAGAGAGGTGTGTGTGTGAGAAATAAGTTAAAACTGTATTATGATACTGATTTAAGGCATAGCCTAATCTATCTTACAACCTGCCTTTTAACTTGAACACTAACAAGAAGTATAATGCTAATAATTAAAACGTGTAAAACAATTATACATCAAGCCATTCCACTCACTCTCGGTCTCATACTCACAATCACACTTTTAACAAATCTAAGTGAGGGAGAGAGAGACAGAGACAGACAGACAGAGAGAGAGAATGAGAGAGGGTGTGTATGTATGTGTATGACATGTTTGTAATTTCATGTATGTGTGTGTGTGCGTGTGTGTGTGTGTGTGCGAGCGCGCTTTTAAGTGTGCATGCGTGTGTCTTGTTTGTCTATCTGTGTCGCCAGCGACTATTTCTAATACATGTATGTCATAGTGTACCGGTTGTTTAGATGTGCTGCAATCCTGCGAAAATCATAGAAAGCTTTAAGGAGTCACAATAATCGACAAGTTTATGGCGTCCAAGCCCTCAACATTTACTGAAAAGAAGAAGAAGAAGAAGAAGAAGAAGAAGAAGAAGAAAAAGAAGAAGAAGAAGAAGAAGAAGAAGAAGAAGAAGAAGAAGAAGAAGAAGAAGAAGAAGAAGAAGAAGAAGAAGAAAGTAGAACAAGAAGAGAAAGAAAGAAAGAAAGAAAGAAAGAAAGAAAGAAAGAAAGAAAGAAAGAAAGAAAGAAAGAAGATGTCTAGAACCCCTTTTTAGAAAGAGATAGAGACGGCTGTTGTTCTGGCGGTAATAGGAAAATTCCTACAGCTGGGATGACCAGTATGAGCAAACAAGGCGATGACCTCTGGTCAAGAGGAGATTACGGGCCTCGGGATCTTGTGTACTCAGGGCTCAGATTGCCAACGATTCATATAATAGTCAAGCGGGGGACTTGTGGAAAAGCAGAAGATGAGAGGAATATATTACAAGAGATTAAGGGGAAGAAAATAGGAGAGGAATGGGTGATGATGAAGATGATGTTGATGATGATGATGATGATGATGATGATCATGATTATGATGATGATGATGATGATGATAATCATGATGATTGACGACTACGACGACGAAGATAATAATGGTCATGATGATGATGATGAGGAGGAGGAATACTTGTACAGCGCAGATGTCCATAAACATGTATGCTATGGACACAGAAGAAGAAGAAGAAGAAGAAGAAGAAGAAGAAGAAGAAGAAGAAGAAGAAGAAGAACAAGAAGAACAAGAAGAACAAGAAGAAGAACAAGAACAAGAACAAGAACAAGAAGAACAAGAAGAGAGAGATAGAGGGGTTGAATGGAGAAGGAAAGGATTTGAGATAGAGGAAAGGAAGGAGTGACAGATAGAAAGAGAAAATGAAAGAAGGAAAGTAACAAATCCAAGACTATGAGGATGGAGAGGGGAAACAAAAGAAGAAAATGGGAAACAGAAACGAAGAGATGAGATGAGGAAGGGAGAAGAGAAGAAACGACAATTTATTTACAATATTTTAACCAGCCCATCCGTAGTGGTGATTTAGGCCAGGGCAATTAATGCAATAGTAATTACACTATTAGATCTATGCACAAAACAGGACTTTTAAAAAAGCATCCACGTAGCAAGGCTTAAAATAGGAAAAATCATATTCCTAATACTGCGTTCTCTTTCTCACCCTTCTATCTGCCTGGGTTAACTTCATTATTCCAGTTGTTTATAGTTTACTTCTGTTTTATGTTTCAGAGGGATCCATGGAGAAAATCTTAGGTTCTATGTATCGCCATTGGGAAAGAGTCAACAAGGAAGCGACTTCAAGAGAGATGATGATCTTATGCTGACCGTCTTTGTTTTGTGCTGACTACACTGTCTCAAGTCTCGGATGCGCCAAGCTCCTTAGACGGACTGAAGAGTGACTTGTGTCCTCAACACAAATATGATCGCCGTTAAGTAGTACTAGTATCTATGGCACGGCATTCTCTGTGACTGAATAGAAGATTGGGAATCGAACAGCTAGCTACACAAGGGGTACGATTGCAATGCCTGTTCAATGATAAACTAGAAGACTGTTTTGCTTGTATTCTTTCCATTATATTTTTCAATGAGATGATGAAATGAGATGACATTTAATAAGATAATCATAGGTTATGAGTTTGGACAGTTGACAGCTGTACTGATCAGATGTGGTTTGTGTGTTTTATTGTACCGCAAAGGAGACATTGTCTCTGTGTAAATGACGCTACAACAGGAACTTTGTGACATTTGATTATTCCCCTTGACCGGAGCGTTACTCTCTCTTCGGCCTTCATGGTTTGAATTACTACTGTCAGCACGTGTAGAAGACTCGCTACTCCGAGACCTGCTTAACGACTATTTGTGTTGTATGGTTGCAGAAGTGATCAACTGTAGATCCATATGTTCTATTTTCACAATGTTGGAGAACGATCAAACCTCTTGTTATAGCGACAGAGCCGACCGTCGTTTGGCAATTCATGAGGTAATCCTTCTTAGGAAGGATTGCAGCGTTGATGTTATACCTAAGCGTCAGAACTATAGTAACGTAAATCGAGCTGGAATGGCTGAATGCGAAATAGATTTCAACGACGGCAATGACTTGCAACTTCTTGCAAGGAGTAGATTTGAAGAGATGGATGATCAAAGTAGCTGTCGCGAGAAGAACTCTGGTACCAGTGTCCAGGTTAGGAATTCTGTTTGTCAAAAACAGAGTAAGCCTATGCAACATCAGGGGAAGCAAGAAAAAAGGGAGATAAGTAGAGAAGGTGTGGATGAGATTCTCGTTCAAAATGGTACCACCGCGCTACCAGAAGAATCTCCCACTCTTGCACAAGAGCGTGCAGCTAGCAACGCGGAAAGTTCTCGTGCTACTGAGTGCTTGAAAGACATGCCTCAACCTTCACGACGTCTGAGCTCTCCTAATGTTCTGTCTCAGAATTCTCGACGTTTCAAACCTTTGGAGTGTCCGGGAGCGAGCGCTTGCATATGCTTGCAGGAATGTAGCAGTGATACGCCAATACATAAACTAAAGTTGCTGTGCAATTGTGAGCCTCAAACTTCAGCCTCTGAAACGTTTCTTTCTCTTGAGCCTTGTTTCAGTCTTGAGATTCAGTCTATGTTTCATTTCTCCTCGCCTCATAGTTCCATAAATCCGCACCCTAAATCTGATAAATTGGCATCCGAACCCACAGCTATGGTGACGACTTCTGTCGCCGAAGCACCCTGTTTTTCTGCAGCCGCTCCTCGAAGCGATCAGATGCCTTCTTCAAAATCTCGAACTCGGCCAAATGCACATCGACGCAGGAAGGCGACGTCGTGGTGGTGGTATAATGGCGTGAGGTCGCGGGTGACGGCGAGAACCTCCTCTTTCACGGCCGTGCTAAGTCTGCTGACCATCCTTCAGCTGTTGCCGTGGGTGTCGGCGAACGTGCTCAGAAGGCAGATGAGCACCAGGGTCATCACCACACGCTACGGCAAAGTCCGGGGAATCCTGACCGAGTTCCCCAACCGCCACCTCAAGCCTGTGGAAACGTTTTTCGGCCTCAAGTACGCTGATTTGGAGCAAGGCAATATGCGCTTTATGCCGCCCAAGAACCCGAAGGAACAGTGGACTAAAATCAGGGCCGCCATTGAGATGCAGCGTGCCTGTCCCCAGCCTAACCGACCGGACAAGGATTACCAGCAGCAAACGTCGGACAGCAGGGTCAACCATCTCCGCAACATCACCAGCTTCGTCACTGATACCATGGAAGATTGTCTCACCCTCAATCTTTATGTTCCCATAACACGTGAGTATTGAGAAAAGGGTTGCCTAAATATACTGTATACATGTTTTATAGTGCTTGTTTTGTGCTTGTACTACACATCTAATGTCTAGTGTCCTTCTTCTTCTTCTTCTTCTTCTTCTTCTTCTTCTTCTTCTTCTTCTTCTTCTTCTTCTTCTTCTTCTTCTTTTTCTTCTTCTTCTTCTTTATCGTCGTCGTCGTCTTTTACGTTTCATCTAACATCATATTATACAGTTTGGAAACATTCATCTTATCCCTCTTCTCCTCCTCCGTCTCCTCCTTTCCATCGTCATTCTTCTCCTCTCTATTGTCCTTCTTCCCCCTTTTCCTCTTCATGATTCTTCTTCCTACTCCTCCTTCTCTTCTTCTTCTTCTTCTTCTTCTTCTTCTTCTTCTTCTTCTTCTTCTTCTTCTTCTTCTTCTTCTTCTTCTTCTTCTTCTCCTTCTCTTCTTCTTCTTCTTCTTCTTCTTCTTCTTCTTCTTCTTCTTCTTCTTCCTCCTCCTCCTTCTTCTTCTTTTTCCTTCTTCTTCTTCTTCTTCTTCTTCTTCTTCTTCTTCTTCTTCTTCTTCTTCTTCTTCTTCTTCTTCTTCTTCTTCTTCTTCGTCGTCGTCGTCGTCGTCGTCGTCGTCGTCTTCTTCTGGATTTCATCTAACATCGTGGTGTTCCAGTATGTGCATGTACACTGTCATAAATAATAATTTTTCTAAATGTTTATTGGATAACAAAATGTCTTTGTATAGAAAAGGTGGCCCATGCTTGTGAGCCGGAAAAACCTGTATTTAATATAATAATTATAGTGGAAGAGATTGTCAATGAATTGAATAGAGGATAATAACTAATCGATCAGACTGTCCGTTTTGTGCGGAGGTATAAGCCTTGAAATGGGTGACTAACCTTGCTTGCTTTTTTATGCAGGAAATGGGTGAGCGTATTAGCCAATCAGTGTTTTTTAGCCACCCACTTTTTTCTAAGTACACAGGAGTGCTCGTTTAGTGCATGGGAGTGCAGTTGTAGTGCATGAGAGTGTTTTAAGTACACAGGGGTGCTCTATCCGGGACGGAGAAAATACAGTCAATTTTCGGGAAAATTTTGACCAAAATTCGACTTATTTCGTCGACTGTAGGAGACGAACTAGGTCAACTTTTTAGAAAAGGGTTCGGGCAAAGAGCGTATTATAGAAAGAGGGGGAACTTGGTTCAGAACCGCGAGACGGAAGAAACGAGTTACGCTCCCTTGTCGACATGCTGAAAATGGCTTGTGGCAGAAAGACAAAAGGCGACCGAGTAAAACTGGGCGGTGACTTTTGCACAGCCATCAATTGCCGTAATGCCAGATACAAGAAAAGTTGTGATGGCAAGTTCTTTTTCAAGTTTCCAAGAGACAAAGAAAGGTAAATTGCAATCGAAAAACTTCTTTTTTGTGTGTTTATATAGGCCTAAACCAAGACCGCTGCAGTGTTGTTAAAACAATCGGGGAGAGGCTTCAGTGATTCATGTTATATCTATTCTATGTGCTAAAACAAAAACTGTTTGCTTGCTGACAGTTTACGTTCAAAAGGTCGCTCACTGTTTACGTTGTTTCTAGGTTGTTTGACTATTGTATTTGTGCTTACATTTCAAAAGTAGATGTTGTCAGATTGGCAGGATTGTCTTTGCAAGACCTGATGATCTGGTGACGTGGCTCCGTTTTTTTCACCACTATCAGCAGGTCATCGTGTTGTCCAATGGCCTATGTGATGGTCTATCGGACTTCGTCGTTGGTGATGTACTGGGTATAGGAAATGCCCAGAAGTCTTCTGTAGCACCTCATCTCCATGCTTTGTATTCTTCGTTGGAGATCTGCTGTGAGTGTCCATGTTTCGCAAGCATATAGGAAGATGGAGATGACAAGGGAGCGCAGCAATCTTACCTTGGAATGTAGACTGGTGGTCCTGTCTTTCCAAATTGGCTTCAACCTCGCCAGGGCAGCAGTAGTTTGTGCGATCCTGGAGAGGACTTCCTGTCGAGACCCATTGTCTGATACAATGGCTCCTAAATATTTGAAACTATGCACTGTGTTGAGGGATTGGCCTTGGACTTTGATGTCCGTGTTGATGCCATTTGTGTTGCTTGGTCATCATTTTGGTCTCCTCTGCACTTATTTCCATTCCATAGGCTCTGAAGGTGGTGTCAAGCCTCTGTACCAGCCGTTCAAGTTCTTGTTCCTCTCCAGCCAATCCATCAATGTCATCCGCAAAACGAAGGTTGGAGATTGCTCTGCCCCCTGTGCTGACTGTGCCTTCGTGGTCTGCAAGGGCATCTGACATGATGCGCTCTAGGAAGATGTTGAAGAGTGTTGGAGAGAGTAGGCATCCCTAACGCACACCGATTGTTGTTCTGAACCAGTTTCCGATGGCGCTGTTGTGGAGGACTGCACTGGAAGCCTTGTCATACAGGTTTTTGATGACTTCAATAATTTTAAAGCTGATGTTGTACATTCTCATGGTTGCCCACAGATCTGCATGCAAGACTCGGTCAAACGCCTTTTTGAAGTCTACGAACACATGACATACATGTTGTTGGTGCTGTAGGTATCTCTCGCAGATTATTCTGAGGTTGAAAATGTGTTCAGTGGTACTTCGCCCTGCCCTGTATCCTCTTTGCTGTTCATCTATGATTTGTTCAGCTTGGGGTTTCAACCTGTTGAGTATTATTTTCGGGAGGGCCTTGCTGGGAGGGCTGATGAGGCTGATGGTGCGGTAATTTTTACAGTCCTGAAGGTGACCTTTTTTGGGAAGAGTGATGACAAGCGACTGGGTCCATGGTGTAGGCCATTCCCAACTCTCCCAGATCTTGTTACAAATAATGGTGAGTGCGTCAATCATCGCTTCTCCTCCTGCTTGAAGCAGTTCCGCGGGTATGTTGTCCACTCCCGCTGACTTCCCCTTTTTCAGCGATTGCACTGCTGCCTCAACTTCTTCTCGGAGAATTGGTAGAATTTCTTCTTCTTCTTGAAGAAAATGAATGCTGATAGCATATTTTTCCTTGTTGATAATACGAGTCATTCTAGTTGTGTCTCTGTGGTTTGCATTACTTTTACACGTTCTGAACATCCTGTGCTGAATTTTGCAGTTGTGACTGCTTTGTTTCAGTTTAATTTCGTTGTCGTGAAAACGTGTCTAATGTGGACGCTGTTATATTGCTAAGCCTGTGCTATGTTATCTGACATCGTACACTGCAGTTTGGAATGTAAACACATTCTTCTTCTTCTTCTTCTTCTTCTTCTTCTTCTTCTTCTTCTTCTTCTTCTTCTTCTTCTTCTTCCCCATTTTCTTCTTCGTTGTTATCGTCGTTGTCGTCTTTTACTTTCTCCTAACATCATATATGTTGACGATACAGAACCTTCATCTTCTTCCTCTTCTCCTCCTCCGTCTCCTCCCCTCCATCGTCCTTCTTCCCCTTTTTCCTCCTCCTGAGTCTTCTTCTTCTTCTTCTTCTTCTTCTTCTTCTTCTTCTTCTTCTTCTTCTTCTTCTTCTTCCCTTCTTCTTCTTCTTCTTCTTCCTTCTTCTTCTTCTTCTTCTTCTTCTTCTTCTTCTTCTTCTTCTTCTTCTTCTTCTTCTTCTTCTTCTTCTTCTTCTTCTTCTTCTCTTCCTCCTCCTTCTTCTTCTTCTTCTTCTTCTTCTTCTTCTTCTTCTTCTTCTTCTTCTTCTTCTTCTTCTTCTTCTTCTTCTTCTTCTTCTTCTTCTTCTCACTTATGACGAGATCTTCTTCTTCTTCTTCTTCTTCTTCTTCTTCTTCTTCTTCTTCTTCTTCTTCTTCTTCTTCTTCTTCTTCTTCTTCTCACTTATGACGAGATCGACGAGAGCCCTTTTGTTTCAGCCATCCTATTTTGTATTTGATGGCTTTCATTTCAATAATTGTTTCAAGACACCGTTTTGATTCCCAATCACCCTCAAAAACAAAATAATATAAAAGTTGTAGAAAGCGTTATAACCTGGTCGATTTTGACACATTTTCTCCCCGGTGAAACGAACAGGCACTCGATTACGTTTGCGCACTGGTAACAACAACACACAAAAATGTTAATCTCAGGTTCTTTCTCATACAGAATGTCTGTACCCCCAAAAAATCAGGTTGCAATTTCACCGATGCCTTTTCGGAGGCGTTCCGAGAAAAATTGCATGAAATTAAATCGCTCGCTTGAACGAGCATGTGCTCCCGTTTCTATAATATTGAATGCCCTCGTTGTAGCTGCACCATTCGAACCACAGGCGTCTCACAGGCCGCCGTGTTTTCCTATTCATTTTCGACCAGGGGTGAACAGAAAGACTAGCATGTTCAACTCAAGTGTGGATGCCGGACTTCAAACAGGCCCAACCAAAGCAAGGGGACAGGAGAGAGGGGGGATTTGATTGGGAGAGGGGTGGGGGTGATAAGCCAATAGTATATATGTTCTGCGCTTTTTTGGGATTTGGGCAATTCTAGAATTGGCCTGTGCAATTCTAGAATTGGCCTGCCCATTTTTGGAATTCCAACATTGGTTAGGGTTCGGGTTAGGGTTAAGGTTTGGGTTAGGGTTACCCTAACCCTAACCCTAGCGGGCCATTGTTGGAATTTAAAAAATGGGCAGCCCCTTCTATAATTCTACTAATTCCAAAAAAGCGCAGATTCCAAAAAAAGCGCAGAACATATATACGGAAAGTTCGACTCAATGTTCAAAAAAAAGAAAGAAGAAAAGACTCATTATTAATGAGAATCAAACCCCGCTTCTCTAGCACACTCCGAGTCTTTCACCACGGAATCACTGTGTATTCTACAAAGCAGAAAGCAGTTTTTGTATTGTTTATTTAATTTTATTTTATTTCATTTTATTCTATTTATTTATTTATTTATTTATTTACTTACTTACTTATACGCCTCAATGATCCATCCAGTGTAACCACACACTTCCGACTGTTTATTTTGATTGGCTTCGTCTCTTCTTTGTTATTTTATGTTCTTAATGTCAAGGATGTGTGTGTGTGTGGGGTGGGGTGGGGTGCCTGTGTGTGTGTGTGTGTTTGTGCGTGTTACGAAAGTGTGGGTATTCGCCTAGAGTAGACTATTTTTGTCTAGATTTGGCGGGATACAAATATTATTATTATTATTATTATTATTATTATTATTATTATTATTATTATTATTATTATTATTATTATTATTATTATTATTATTATTATTAAATTAATTAATTAATTAATTATTTTGTTATTTCAATAATTAATTTTTATTTTATTTTATTTTATTTTACGCCTATTAACATTTGTGGTATGTTTTGTATGTCCTGTGTTTTTGAAACGTCCGTTCATGGGCAACGTTTATGAGGGAACTGCAGTCACATTTCTAACCTGCACTGTAATTTATCACACAGAATTGACAAGAATGACAAATAGCCAGTCGGAGAAGGACAGATCAAACGAGGAGGAAGAGAAAAAAAAAGAATAACAAGAGAGGAGAGGAGAGAGAAGAGGAGAGGAGAAGAGATGAGAAAAAGAAGAAGAGCAGATGAGATGGGAAAATAGAGAGAAGGGATAAAAAGAAGATAAGGAAGCGCAGCGAAGAGAGAGAGAGAGAGAGAGAGAGAGAGACAGACAGAGAGACAGAGAGACAGACAGAGACAGACAGAAAGACAGAGACAGAGAGAGAGAAGCTCAAAATTCAGATTCTTGTCATAGTAACGAAGTGAACTGACAAAATTACAAATCCACATTGCAACTCTTGAGATTAATGAACAAAATAGTAATTAAGAACTGACCAAAGTGTGCACAAAGAACGTAGTTGAAAAATAAGCTCAGAATTCAGACATGGTTCATTACTTTCAGCGATGAACAATTCATTTTCTGTGATGAGAAGGAAAATATGCAAAGCAAGAAAGAAAGGAACTCAAGACCTCCTTATTAAGATAGATATATAACTAAATTTTATTATGCTCTCTTTCCCTCTCTCTCTCTCTCTCTCTCTCTCTCTCTCTCTCTCTCTCTCTCTCTCTCTCTCTCTCTCTCTCTTTTTTTTCTCCTCTCGTCGTTATTTAAAAAAAAAACTGAAGACTTTCTTTCGCCAACCCCTCATCTAACATCTCAACCGAATCTTTCACCCTTATACCTTCAACCTCAAAATAATCCCCATTCCTCCCTAGCTGCTAAATACGTTATCTGAGGGAAGTTTTTGAGTTTAAAATTTAAAACCCCCGAAAAAAGGTTGCTGAGAAGGACACACTGGTTAGAGATTAGCACGATTGTTTCCCTTGAGGCTTTTCTGTTTTGACGCTTTCCAGGCAGGCATTATTTTGAAATTAAGCGAAAGAAAATGTCCGCCATTTTCGTTTACATCGCAAAATTGCTGTTGTTGTTGTAGTTGTTTATTTTATTTTATTTTTTGGGGGGTCGGGGTGGGGGAACCAGTCTTTGAATAAGGCAAAAATGTGTCGACCATCTTGACAGCACGAAATTGCGCGTGTTTTTGTTTTTTTGTTGCTGTTTTTGTTTTGCAACTCAACCAGTTTGGGAATTAGTCGAAAATGTGTCCGCCATTTTAAAAGGACAAAATTGCATTTCGTGTTTTGTGTAATGGTTTTGCTGTGTTGTGTATTATTTTGTTTTGTCTTGTTTCGTTTTTTTACATTTTGGGAACCAGTTTTAAAATGAGTCAGTAAATGTGTCCACCGTCCTAACAGGTCGAAATGGACATTTTTTTTCTTTTTCTTCTGTAAAGTATTGTTCTGTGTTGTGTATCGGTTTGGTTCATTTGGGGTCGTTTTTAATTCTTTGTTGTTTTGTTTTGTTTTGCAACCAGCATTGGAATTAGTCGAAAACGTTTCCGCGATCTTAGTAAGACGGAATTGCGCTTGGTTTCTTTTGTAGTGTGTTGCTTTGTTGTATATAGCGGGTTTGGTTTATTTGGGTTTTTCGGGTTTGCAACCATTTAGAATTGTTGGCGTTGCCACTCGTTTCTGCACATCCCAAGATAATTTATTGTCGTTTTGGGAAATAAAGGATAAATGATGGTGTTGTAAGTACGTAACCTCTCTTTTGTTGTTGCTCTTTTCTCTTTTCAATTTCCAATCTTTCTCCTGTCTGTCTGTCGGCTGCTGCATTTTCTTTTTCCAGGAGCCAAAGAGGGCCAGGTATACCCATACCCAATCACAGCTGGGTAAACCCTTCTCTCACTGTCAGTCTGTCTGTCTCTGTCTCTTTCTCTCTCTCTCACTCTCTCTACTCTCTATGTCTGTCCGTGTGTCTTTCTCTGTGTCTGTCTTCTTTCTCTCTCTCTCACCCTCTTATATTCTCATTGTTATTGTTACAAGCCCAAAGGTTAAGATGCAAAAAAAGCAAACCCAGTGCGCATTCTTTTACCCTTGTTAAATACTTATCTTATCTTATCTTATCTTATCTTATCTTATCTTATCTTATCTTATCTTATCTTATCTTATCTTATCTTATCCTATCATATCTTCTGCACGGTCGGCAAGCATTTAACGAAGTTGAAAAGAGACTTGTCGCCTTTTAACTTTCTGACACAGAAACACACACCACCAAATTTATCATTGTCTAATAATAATAATAATAATAATAATAATAATAATAATGATGATGATGATGATGATGATGATGATGATGATGATGATGATGATGATGATAATGATTGATGATGAGGAGGATGAGGATGATGAACAAACGAATAAATAAAAAAAAGTTGAATGCTAGCAGTTTCATGTTTTAAAACCATTATAATGTAAGGTAAAATATATATATATATATATATATATATATATATATATATATATATATATATATATATATATATATATATATATATATATATATATATATATATATATATATATATATATAAACTACCACCGGCACCGTCATCATCATCATCATCATCATCATCATCATCATCATCATACAACTGAATGATATACACGCCTTATTCCTAAATCCGATTCAAAGCGCAGTGATCTGTAACCAAAGCATGCACGCTCGCATATTACAGAAACTCTCACATACACAATTAACACACATCCTTGCAGCACTCACACTCAAAATAAAAAAAGGCGAGTCGCTATTGAGACGACGCAAGGAAACATACATGTAATTTAATCCTTGAAATGTTAGATTCCATAGACTGCATCCAATCCTATTATAGAATGGAAGGAGGAAACCGAAGTACCCGGAAAAAACCCTCGATGACTTGAAAAGTCCCTAAGTCACACACAAGTTCGTCCCTTGCGGGAATTAAACCGGCGACCTTCGAAATTGGAAACCGGCGTATAAACAACTCCCCATCTCCCCCCCCCACCCCAGCCCCTATCCTCAGCAGGCCACCGCTGTATTGTGTCTAACTGCAGTAGTAATGCTTAAACCAAGGACTCTCGTGCATACCACTTTTAGGAATGGTTTTAAAAGGCCTAAGCCCTTTGGGTCTGTTTATCTTTAAATCGACGGGAGAAAAAAGTGTTTTGGGGGCCACTATCGTGGTACTGCATGATTTGAGGAAGTGAAGAGTCTGGTTCTTGCCAGTAGTAGATCGTCTCCTGCGACCGATTCGTGGAAGTCTCCTGCCCGTCGTTGCCACTCGTGTTGCCTTTAATGCTTTTGCTGGTGTTGCCATTGGTTGGCATTGTCGTCCTAGCCTAGCCTGCCCCTTGTTCCCAGACCACCCACCAATTCCGCCGATACTTTACCCATTAAATTTCAATCTAGTATTGACGAGCACCGCGAAAATGGCCCTTTAATGGGCCGGCTTAAAGCGATGCGATTTAGTCAGAGCGAGAGATGGTGGATTTGTGTGGAATACGAGATAAAAAAAAAAAGGAGAGAGTGAGAAAGGAGAGAGAGTGACGAGGAGTGAGTGACGAAGGAGGGGGAGAGGGGGGATGGGAAGAAGGCTGAAATTAGCCAGTTAAGGAGAGGGAGAAAGATAGAGGGAGAGAGAGAAGGGGAAGAAAAAGAAGGAGAGAGAGAGGTAGACAGGCACAGAGACAGACAGACAGAGAGGACACACAAGCATAGACACGTTACATGAAGCACTTTGCACTACTTTCAGTGTTAATAATGGTATTGGATGCAGTCATTCAAAATTTTTGAAAAATACCAATTGATTTCTTTCCCGCCATCTGTAATAGCGATCTTTTCAGATCGCCGCGCTTTGCGTTCGGTTGAAGAAAAAGTGTGACAGCATTCTGTGTTGTTATTATTATTATTATTATTATTATTATTATTATTATTATTATTATTATTATTATTATTATTCATAGTAGTAGTAGTAGTAGTAGTAGTAGTAGTAGTAGTAGTAGTAGTAGTAGTAGTAGTAGTACAGACTCCATCCATACTGTATTCTTAGGGCGCACCTTTACGCTGTTACACAATCCTATGCACATAGCTTCACATAGCATACCACCTCGCTTGTGAGACCAAGTCTCACACCATACAGCTAAGCGGAGACTACAGAAAGCTTTCTCCCTTACTCCCAAGATAGGGAGCAGGCCTGGGCGAGTCTCAGCTACGATTGTGTAGTCGAGTCTCTGAAAACAACACCCATCTCGTTGTCGCCTGCTAACAAATACCCTGTGGACCGATCATCAGGCGCCACAACTCTTCCCTTGATGCGCCTTGATCAAAAGAGTGACTTGCTTCTTAAAACAAGGGACTTAAGCGAGCACAAGGGGCTTAACCAGAGCAAAATGAGTGCAGCCTGACACCATGTCAACTGCCAACCTGGTTACTTGTGGACCAATGCGCCCAAATTTAAAAAAATTAAGCAATTTTGCAGTGTAAAATAGAATGATACAAATCACTGACAGTTATTATTATTATTATTATTATTATTATTATTATTATTATTATTATTATTATTATTATTATTATTATTATTATTACGATCTTATCTCCTCCTTCAACAACAACAAAAATAGCAATTAAGATTCAAGATTCAAGATAATTTATTGCCAAGTGAATAATACACAAGGAATGCATTTGGTCAACGCTGCAGCACCACACAAAAGCACATATAAAACATAGTGAACTTGTGAACAAGCTGACAGCAAATCACAATAAAAGGATAGAAGATAAAGTCATAAAACAGATGAACTGTACAAAATGGCAAATATATATTTGCTAGTCAACACACACACACACACACACACGCACGCACGCACGCACGCACAATGCTGAATCATCCATTCGACCTCGTGTTACTTTAACATTAACACACCTATGCGCAGCGAGTAGACCTACTTGTACGAAACGTGCCCTGCGACAAATTACTGGCTCTCACAATAAGCATGGCATCCGCATGTACATGTTGAGGCCATGGTCGGAGAACTGGGTGTTATACAATAAATTTGATAAACTGTGGTTCTGAGTAAGGACTACACTGTCGAGTGCACTGACACTGGATACACTGAAGTTGGATTCCGAGGAACAAGAAGAAGAGACGGCTTAGCATAGGAGGTAAGGGAATATTATGTTCGGCATGCGGAAATCTGTGTTTAGCCTAGAGCAGAGGTAGGAGCTGTCTGCAGAAAACACGTATCCCATTTGACACAAGCGGCAGCATCCGTCACCCGCACACACGCGGAGCATGCACAGCAAAAAGAATAATATGTCATAATCACAACTTTAAATACTACAGCAGTCACAGTTGCAGATATTGCCGAAAATCACAGTACACAAATAGTACAAGTACAGACACGTCAGTTTTATCACAAACACTGCACCATCCGCATCAACATGAGTAACAGAGTGTCTTTATAAAATATGCATAAGAGATACCACCGATGAAACAAGAGACAACAATAAAAAAACTAATTCAACAGAAACAACTTCTAACAAATCTAACATCCCAACAGATGAAGTTTAACATTAGTGATGGCTCTAATATTAATTAAGGCAATCAACCAATAATAAATACACACACACACAACAAGAAAGCATGCTCTTTGTGTTTTGTATGTAATAAACTATGCTTTGCTTGCTGTATAATTAACACCTTGGCAGTATGTTATGAAGAAAGGCGCTGGTTTTCAGCTTTCTTTTTAAAAAAGTTTTTACAATTGAAAAGTTGTTAACAAAACACTTCCAAACTTGAGAGGTTGTTAACAAATTACTTCTAAAATTGAAAAGTTCTTAACAAAATACTTCTAAACTTTATTTGTTTTGCATCTAGGAAGCAGAGCGCCCAGAGCACCTTTGAGCTTTGAACTTGAACGTGCGCTATTTAAGAAATGTCAACGGATCTGAAAAGCGTACATGTTTTCAGTGTGTGTGGTTTTTTAATATAAATATATCTGAAAACTGAACGACTTTAAGATCTTAAGCTGTGGATTGTGTTTGTTGTCTGACCTGGCATTGGAGAATGTGACTGGCTGGCACACAGCATGGGTTGTAGTGATCCATGATTTTAAAATAGCGCACATAAGCGCTGTTCATGCAAACGGGCGTAAATTGCATGCACTGCAGATGGATTAATACAATGAAGTACAATATAGTACAACACAATACAACTTTATTACCTAAAAGGATTTACAGCAGGCGCAGAATCAGATTTTACATTCATATATAATAAGAATACACACTAATGTAATACACAGTAATAAGTAAGACAACAATGCAGCAAGCCTAAGTAAGCAAGATTTAAAATTTCACACGTTAGAAACATATTCCTTCCATTCTATTTGGTTCTCTCACCCACGGAAAAAAATCTCCATTCGGACAGTGTTGTTAGTTCAATTCCGCTTTTTCAAAGTTTTTCGCCCACGCCAAAAGCAATTTTCCTTTTGTTTGGGTGTGTGTGTAGTGTGGAATTCGGACAATAAATTTGTATTGTATTGTATGGTATAATTGCATTGTATTGTATCGTGTCGTGTCGTGTCGTGTCCTATCGTATCGTATCGTATCGTCTCGTACCGTTTCGTGTCGTGTTTTATTGTATTGTAGTATATTCAACTTATTTGGTCCTGATTTGGCTCGGAAGAGTCCGTTGGACCTAAAGCAATAACCATGTAATGTAATTCAATTTATTGATTATCTAAACTTGTGACGTGCCGTCGTCGTGCTTGGTCCCCAGCTACCAGGTTCTCCTTGGCGTCGCCACTCTGGCACTGAAATGTGGCTTGGATTATACGTTTCGCATCACGACATCATGATTACAGGCACGCAGCACATTAACACCATCGTCCTGTCAAGATCGCTTCTTTATGTTATGTTGCAAACCCAAACCCATTAGTAAGTAACATGCTGCAGACCCTATCATTATACGGAAGCTTGTATAATGATGATATGACTAAAAGTACTATGGCAAACCCATATAGTAGCCACATGAAATCTGTATCATGCTTTAGCCATATAGAATAGGTAATGCTATTATACAGAAATTTGTACCACGATACTATGCACTCGAAACAGGTTACTGTTTTATTTATCTCCAACCCCCAGTGCAAATGCATGGATTGTGCTCAGTCGTAATGGCGTCAGACTATGCGCCCGAAGGCTGCAAATGGGCGTATCGGGCGGCTGGAGTTAGATCCTGTATCGGCCATCGAGTTAAAAAAAGCGCTATACATGAATTATATATTTTAAACTTATAGTAATTTCTGATAATAACCACAGTTGTCTGCTGTCAATAGAGATCTTTTATGCTAGTAAAACTAGTCATACAATAATGCTTTAAGCCTATCATTGTAGAAATTAGCGCCCTAATAGTAGTAAGATTTACTCGAAGCTGTTGTTGTAGTTAGAGCATTTGCAAGCGTTTCTGGGTGGCCATGCGCTGCGGCTGTCGTGCTTTCTTTAAAAAAGCCAGCTAAATTGTGCGTCGCATGTGTGGTAAAGCATCCCAAAATTCACAAATAGTTAGTTAGAACATTCTAAATTAACTATTAATTATAACTATAAATTAACTATAACATTCCAAATTAACCAGCGAATATGCACATTAATAAGTAAATACTTCATTTAAGGTGCAAATGCGGCCACGACAATTTATACACAGCAAGAGCAAGCACTTAATATTTGAGCCTTAGAGGATGGATAATGGAAGGTCAGACCTGCCTACTGCTACGATTTTGCTGTAGCAGCTACGAAAAATAAAGCTCTGCTACGATGCTACGGCAAACATAAAATTGCTACGGGAATTTAAAAAAATCCGACTTTTTTTTTTTAACTCTTTACCGGGCGTAGCGGCCGAAGGCCTAAACAGGCAAAACGCCCAAAAGCGTCCGTATCAACCACTGTTATATTCTCGCGTTGTTTGAAAGATTGCGAGACTTCGGGCAATTGACTTCCGGTTCATTCTGTTGTGAAAACAATCGAATGCATTTCCACAAGTTTTCTCTTTGATGCATTCGTTTTTTCGATTTTTTTTCTCCAATTTTTTTAGTGCAAGTGTCTAGAATGGATGGTTTGGATTCTTCGACTGATGAAGGAGAGTTTACAGGCTTCCATTTATTAGACATTGCAGTGAGAGAAATGGACTTGGAGGAAGAGATCGGTACTGACATTAGTGTCAGTAGCATGCATGCATCAGATCTTTCAGATGGGCAGGGAAGTGAAGATGAGGAGGAGGCTTGTTTGGACTTTTTAAAACATTTTTTTCAATTTGTGTAAACACATGGAGTAATAAAAAAACAAGACATGACAAGAAAAGAATAAAAAGGTATATAATCAAAAGAGAATTTATTTCTGTTCGCCGGTCCTGATTTGGCTCGGAAGAGTCCGCTGGACCTAAAGCAACAATAAATCAATCAATCAATCAATTTCTGTTCATTTTGCATTTTATTTCATTTAAATCTATGCACTAATACCTAAGATGTGGTTTTTCTACTAACGTACTCCGAAATATCTATACAATTATAAGATTTCTTGCCTGTTTAGAGCTAAAAAAAAAAAAAATAGACAAACGTGTGCCCAGTAAAGGGTTAATTTTTTTTTAATTTGGGGTTTGTCTCAGCCAATTGTGCGCGTAGAAAGTAGAACTTCCGCTATTTCTAAAGTCCATCGTACACGATGCAGCCAGGGCGTGACCAATCAGACGGCTCCGTTTCTATTTCCCTTTGTTAAAACGTGGTGTCCATCCTCACAATTCCACACTCAAGTGCTCACTGCGAAAGAGTTTTCTCCTGTGTGAGGAAGAACAGAACTGACCAAAGAGCAAGCTTGGGAGAGGACACTATGGAGGCTCTGATGGTGGTGAAGAGTCAGCCAGATGGCATTTTAAACAGGCGTCTGACCAAAGAAGACCTTGTTAAACTCGAGAGCTGTTATGCTGACTCTCTGCGAAAGTAAACAGTAAACCCTGACACCAAGTATTGTATTTCTTATAATGTGTTCTGAGGCAGGTAGAGACTGATTTTGTGCTTTCTCAAAACGTTTTCAATGTTAAAATATATATTTTAAGTACACAATTAACTTGTCGTGGCGTTCTACATCGACGGTTGTGCATGCTACTGAAAACCTGGCTTTGCTACTGAAAACTGGACCTTTTGCTACTGATTTAAAGAATTGTAGGTAGGCAGGTCTGGAAGGTAATTGGCTTTAAATTCATTACCATCAGACAGCTGCCTTGTTAGTTTCTGACGAAGATCTACGTCTTTTTATGACTCATACATTGGCTTTATTAGAGAATACTCCAGCTTTATAAAAGCTGCAAGTAGGGTAGCCGCTTTCCGCCATGTTAAAGTCAGTTCATCATTTTTATTCTTCGCGCTTTGAACCTGACTGGTGATTTTGGAAAAAGCGCGTATATTAATAATAATAATAATAATAATAATAATAATAATAATAATAATAATAATAATAATAATAATAATAATAATAATAATAATAATAATAATAAATTGCATTTATACAAAGCATTTTTCATTAGAATAACAACTCAATGCACTTACACACATCATTCGTACGCATCATCACAACATTCGCACTACATCATGTACAGCAATATTGAGAAAGTATTATTACTGCTCATACTATTTACACAGAAAACGCCTTGCGGAACAAGTGCGTTTTTAAGTAGCTCTTAAAGGAAACAAGGTCTGTACAATGTCTTAAACTAGCAGGCAGCGCATTCCAAACCTTGGGTGCTTGAAAACTAAAAGACCGGCCGCCAACTGTTTTAAGCAGACGCTTGGGCGTTTTCAACAGTTTTTTTTATCTGATGAGCGCAAAGAACGAGTTGTAGTGTAGGTAGTGAGTACTTCAGACAGATATGGTGGAAGTGACTGGTCGAAGTGACGGAAAGCTAGGACAGCAATTTTGTATTCAATGCGGAACTTGACAGGGAGCCAGTGGAGCTGCAATAAGAGAGGCGTGACATGATCACGTTTCCGTTTTTTAAGCAAAGCCGAGCAGCACAGTTCTGTACACGCTGCAGTCGGCTATTATTATTATTATTAT
>JBAHVR010000327.1:442500-455000 GCA_036898135.1 Oncomelania hupensis
TAGTTCTCATCTCATCATGGTTGGAGACCATGCGCATTTCGAGGTAATGCACATGGCTACCAGCGCTTTCAAGATACAGTTGAAAGTACCGCTGAGTAGCGTGAACAGGATATATCGTAATATCGCCAAGATAATAACTTGAGTCCGCTATGAGCGGACGAGGTTACTTGCGAAATCACGGAAAAAGCGCAATTTGACTGCAGTGAACTCATGAAAATAGAAAAATGTAAGTTTCGTCTCCTCTAGGGGACGAATTAGGTCAAACTGTATTAGTTTTTAGGTCAACTGTCTTTTACGAACCGTTTGAGAATGTTTTTAACCGTTTGTTGACGCCGGATAGTGTCCTCACTTGGTTTCATGCAATTTAAGAATCCAACAAGGCAATTGGGTTTTTGAGACGGAAAGAGCGGAATGTTGTAGAGCAACATTCTGTATATATTTACAGTGAAATTGCGCTTTTTCCGTGATTTCGCAGGTAGCCTCGTCCGCTCATAGCGGACTCAAGTTATTATCTTGGCGATATTACGATATATCCTGTTCACGCTACGCAGCGAAGATTAGAGGTGTATCTTGAGTGCGCTGGTACCTTGGTGCAATGGGTGGCATTTCAAATGGACAATCATCATCATCATCATCATCACCATCATCATCATCATCATCATCATCATCATCATCATCTTCATCATCATCTTCATCATCATCATCATCATCATCATCATCATCATCATCATCATCATCATCATCATCATCGTCGTCGTCGTCGACGTGATGTTGGTTTATTTTATCGCTTATAGCCTATATTATCTTGTTTGTATACTTGGCAAGTCCTTGATACTTGGTTACATTTCATCAGTAATGCTAGTCTTATGTCCATCTTTTACCAGTTTTTAATTACCCCCGTTGGAGTGCCGGGGGTTTCAGTATAAATAGTATCCCCACTTTCTGGAAATTTAGTGCTTTAAATTCCCACTGTCGCTGTCTTCCTCATTTACTCTTTCCCATTCATGCTCTGTCCTATCACTCTGCTATACTATCTTCTTCTTCGCTAGATCAATGGCCTACCTTTTTTCTTGAAAACTCTTCCTGGACAAGACTCCTTGTTTGTGTATGAGGTCTGTTGGATCAGCTTGGGAGTGTTGGACGCTTTCTGCCGGGTGGTCACTAGGGCTTCCTATGATGTTAGTATTTAGCAATATAGGCATTTTATATGTATATGTTTTGTTGATAATTTATAATGATGTTTGTATTCTATTTTGTTTTTGTAACCGGGGGTTCGAGTAGTTGGGGTAAAGCCTCAGCCGTCCCCTGCGGGGGATGTCTTTATTGTAAAGTGACTGGCCGGTGGAGGGCATTCAATTTTCCCACTAGGGTTGTTTCAGCAGATCTTTTATGCGGATCGGGGGTTGTCCGGTCCTGATTTGGCTCGGAAGAGTCCGCTGGACCTAAAGCAACAATCAATCAATCAATCAATCAATCAGTTTTTAATGCTAGTATTCTAGTCTGATTTTGAATAGTTGTGTGTGATCTTGATTCGGTCCTTAGCAGTCCGCTGGACCCAATACACATTGAATATCTAATCCAATCTAATCATCATCAAAATGCTATCAAGCGCTTTCTCTTCCATCGAACTCACAACGCGGCGATCGGAAGAGGTCGCTAAAGGCGGAATATAAATTAATGCTTCTTTTTTACCTTTAGTTTGACTGCATCGAATACCATTATTGAAAGGACGAAGGAAACCGGAGTACCGGGAGAAAATCCGCGATGTCTGAAAAGTTTCGCACCTAAGTCACGTAAGTTGGTCCCATGCCGTGTTCGAACCAGCGATTTTCGGCTCAGGAAACCAGCATCCTATCCACTGTAATATAAGAAATGTTGACGACAAAGATGTTGTAACTTAGAGATGAATATTTAGTATTGAACAAAACCTGATGTTAATTTACCAGCGCTCTAAGGGAAGATTTGCAGTTATTAAATTAACATCATTGACACGTTCGCTCCCGACAGAATCATGTAGAACTCGCTATAAGGAATGTAATTTAGCTCACTTAGACATCTGACCGGTGCCACTGGACCACTAAGTAGCCACGCGAATCATATCACTCTTAAATCTACCCTGCACCTCTCCCTTGACACTCGAAGTTGAGACGTAACAGATAGTGTCCCAGAGGCAGGACAGGAGAACAAAGACGTCCGTGAAAAGATTCACGCATTCGCAAAAACGAGATGATTGGTCGGAGATGAAGTAGATCCCGATATATCCTCCGTACACCCCGGAATAAACGCGTAGTCACACACGAGGCGTAGGACCACGAGGGTCAAAGAGCAGGTTGAAGTGAAAAAACCCTCAGCCATCACCAACAGAGTGATAGACTAGAGACGGTTTCACGGTTCCCAGGAACTAGAACTCAGCTCTGGGACAGTTTGTGGAATCAACGCCTGAACGCGTGCTCCCGTGGAAAGAAGGAGATCAACTAGAATCTACCTCACCGCATCCGGCCCCGTAGCTCCCAGACTCGCCCGATCATCATGAGAGTGACCAGGCTCCCTCAGAGTGACCAACAGACTCAAGCACTCGCAGAAACCGAGAACTAAGTCTCCTCCCAACTGCAACTTATGTCAAAACTACTCGGAACAATATTAGACCAAAAGTACAAACTACTTAGCACATGATGAAGAAGTCTTGCTAAAGAACTCCCCCCCCCCTCACATTGAACAGTTTATAATTATGAATTACATTAAGTAAAGTCATGTTAGAATTTGTGTTGAAGATATAAAAGTTAAAATCACACATATAAGACTGGTGTTGTGTGTCCACTAGCTCTTCTTCTCTTGAGACCAATTAAACTAGTCGCTTGACTAGCAAAAATCATTTCTTAAATCATCATCATCATCATCATCATCATCATCATCATCATCATCATCATCATCATCATCATCATCATCATCATCATCATCATCATCATCATCATCATCATTATCGTCATTATCATCATCAACATCAGTATCCTCCTCTTCTTCATCATCATTATGATCATCATCATCGTCACCTTCGTCATCATCATCAGCTTCATCATCAGGTGTGCACTATACAACGAAACAAAAAAAAATGTTCTTGTATAGTGCACCCACAGCTCAATGAGCTGCTGAAGGCGCTGCCACAGCCTAGGATTTCACTCAAGCCACCCCCAGGATGCCAACACTGTCAACGCTCAAAGTCAAACGCTCAGAACCGCTGAGCTACCTCAGTCGACCTGTGTTATGTGTAAAACGTTTTCACGTGAGCGTACAAGCACACACTCATCACACCTCCCCCCCCACCTCCCTTATTATCCCCCGTCAAAGTGCTAAAGCACGTTGGTCGTTCTCCGCTGACTTTAAATTTTGTGTGTGTGTGTGCCTGAACAAGTCTACTAAAGGCGATAAAAGCCATGTATATTCTATTAAAGTGTTTCTAGCAAACGATCTTTAGAACGGTTCAAACGCAAAGTTTAGATTCCTTTTTTAAATTTGTGTTTGATGTTTGTGTATATGTGTGTGTGTGTCCTATCCTCCTATCCTATCTCGTAACTCGAAGGTCTTTGGGGCACCACAGATGATTGTTTAACAAGCGTACTCCATCTTTCTCCGTCCTCAGCAACCCTCATGGCTTCTTCGCTCAGTGTCAAGCCAATCCATTCTCGAATGTTGTCCTCCCATCTCTTTTTCTGTCTCCCTCTTCTTCTGCCTCCTTGCACCGTGCCTTGCAGGATGTTTTATGCAAGACCTGATGCTCTGGTGACTTGGCCATACCATCGGAGTTTTTCTTTTCTTCCGTTTCTTGTGTGCCAAATATGAAACAAGGAAACAAGATTGCAAAGCCTTTCAAAAGCAGTTCCAGACACACATAATCGAAACACACCCATTGTTTAAGTGGTAATATTCATGGCGGTGCTTTGTACCGGTTTTATCCTAACGAAACTAAATAAAAACATGGAATGATGAGCCACGATCTGAAATGTTTGTTAGCAAAATATATCCAAATCAGCTCAACCAATTTTGAATGCAACGCAAAACGTTTTTTAGAGAATGGTGAAGCACAATGACCTTAACCTTTGAGAAATTACAAATAAGAATGATTAGCCGTATTTGAAATATCCGAAAAGTAAAAAAATATGAATTTTGGTTCAGTCATTCTTCAGACAAGGTAAAAATTGTGCTTTGAACAACAACAAAAAAGTGAAAAGATCGGAGCGACGGAGCGACAAATGGCCTGCTACTAAACGATGGCCTATGAATTGAAGGAAATGTACTTCAAAATTTAATGAAATCGCTTTATTCCCGTTTTGAGATATTGAGCAAAACGTGTTTAGCAACAAAGTCCATTGATCTTGACCTTTGCGGTAGATCAAATATGATGGCACGAGAGGCAGGCCAAAATCCAATCAGTGGTTCTTGCAATATAGCTTGCAACGGACGGACCGACCGACAGACCGATATTTGTCTCGTTCTGAATGTACCCACACACCCTCCCCTCGACTCTTTCAAGGTATTTTCAGGTTATGTATGACAATACTTAAAGTATGAATATATTATAAGCAAAGAGTTATCTCTCAGCTTGAATTAAAACTTGACCGATTGTGATCTCAACCTCAGACGTTCGCATTTTCACTTTCTCTACAGCGAGTTTAACTCTGTAGGCCCCTTGGTGCTCTGTGGTTCAAAGTTGTTTTATGGTTTTGATCGGGATGCTTCTCACAGCTGGTGGGTTTATCGACATTCAGGGAATTAGAGAGAGAGAGGGAGCAAGAGAGAGAGAGAGAGAGAGAGAGAGAGAGAGAGAGAGAGAGGGGGGGGGGGGAAATAAAAAGCTATGTCATTAATGAAGTGGAGCAAAACGCCGTTTCTGCGCCGCTCACTGTAACCTTTAAGCGTGAAATGCCTGAAAATTAGCTCTCCTCCCCCCCCCTTCCCCCTCAAAAAATAAAAACCCCATAACGCAGTGTTTCCATTGTTAGATTAAGACAAGAGAGCTGGGAGTGGGGGAGGAGAGGAGGGGAGGAGGGTGTTTTGTGGACGAGTAGGCGCGGGGAGAAGAATAGGTTTTATGTGGGAGGGTAGTGAGAAAGGAGAGGGGTTTGAGGGCTTGAGATCGAGGGGAGCAAGTTGGTGTAAGGGGTTGGGGGAGGGGGATGTTGATAGTGGTGTAGATGGGCGCAATTAAGTTTGGAGCTGGTGGTATAGAATGTAAATGTTAGGTCTTGAATACTGTAGCGTGAAAGGCTTACCTATATTTCAGATTTTGTTTAAAGCTATTTTTAACGGCTTATGGTGAGACACTATAACCCTCTCTGTCTGTCTCCTTTTTTAGCAGTCTGTCTGAATATGTCTTCTGTCTCTGTCTGTCTATCTCTCTCCATCTCTCTCTCTCTCTCTCTCTCTCTCTCTCTCTCTCTCTCTCTCTCTCTCTCTCTCTTTCTTTCTCTCTCTCTTTCTCCTTTCTCTCTCTCAATATCTCTCTCTTCCTCTGTCTCTCTCTCTCTCTTTCCCACTGTCTCTTTTTCTCCTCCTCTCTCTTTCCCTCTGTCTCTCCCCCCCTCTCTCTCTCTCCCTCTCTATTTCTCTCTCTTTCTTTCTCTCTCTCCCTCACTCTCTCTTCCTTTCTCTCTCCCTCCCCCATCTCTCCCCTCCCTCTCACTCTCCTCCCACAACCCACTCTCTCTCTCTCTCCATTTCCTACTTTCTCCTTCCTCTCTCCCTCTGTACTGTTGATTCGATTTTCTTCCCACCCCCTCCTCCCTCCCTCCCCTCCCCCCCCTTCTTTGAAGCGCTTGCCTGGCTTGAACTATATGTATGTGAGAGATGTGTACTCGGTCAACTGGGCCCTCCACTTAGCACAACGTATAGTAGTGACTCGCTGAGTATATCCCACACGTTAAAAGAGGAACCTTACACCTCGGCAAGTCTCAGTTAAGAAGTGTGCTTGGGCCCTCTCTTTCTATGTGTTGTTCTCCCTTTTTTTTAATCGACTTCCTGCCGATGATATTTATTCATAGATATGCGTTTGGTCTGCTATATCAATATCTCCCTTTTATGAGGGGTGGGGTGCGTGGGTGCATGTGTGTTGAACGGGTTCAGTACAACTGAGGCCATAATGCTTGCTTGCAATAAGTAGAAGTAAAGGCACTGTGGTCTAATGGTAGTGCTTCGGCTTGCGGATCTGAAGATCCAGGGTTCGAGCCCTGGCCAGGCCATTGTGTTGTGTCCCTGGGAAAGACACTTTACTCCTGTTTTCCTACTCCTTCTAGTCTGTGTGTCGTATACATTCCATCATAACGGACTTTAAAGATCCTGACGCTCATGTCCTAGACGGGTGAGTGCCGGTAACAAGAACACACCCAGCATGCACTTGGTCCTTCTCCCCCATCCCTGGCTGCCCAGGATTGTGCTCAGTTGTCCGGGTGTCAGACCATGCGCCCCAAGGCTGCGGGTGGGTGTCTCAGGCGGTTTGAGTTAGATCCTGTATCGGCCAGCGCCTTCTTCCTTAGGCTAAGGCGCCTACCAAATGACGAACATTATTATTATTATTATTATTATTATTATTATTATTATTATTATTATTATTATTATTAAATAAATATCAGCGGCTGGGAGGATGTAGATTGATGATGATGATGATGGTTGATGATGATTGATGGTGATGGATGACGATGATGATGATAATGATGATGACACTGTTGCTGCTGCTGCTGCTGATGATGATGATGATGGTGGTGGTGGTGGTAATGATGATGGAGCCTTGTACAAATCTGTTTTTTTTCTTTACTATTATAGTTTGTTTATTTACAGAGAAAACTACTGTACAACAAACCGAGGAGCAGAGATGAGCAAAAGAGGGAGGTTTGCTGTAGTCTTGATCGAGTAGAACTCTGGGGACTCTTTTTTCCCATTTAGTGTCAACAGCGTCTCGCCATGTTTAAAAGATTGGTTTACATCAGTAGAGGGGGTGGGGGGGGGGTCTTCTGATAAATTGAATGCGACGGGATCTTCTGTACGCAACGCTTAACGCTAACGTTGTCTTTTAAAAAAAAAAGCGTAGATATTTTTTTATCATACATCTTATTTTGAATTTGTTTTCTATATTCAGACATTTATCTCTTATTTATTTTAAAGCTTTTTTTTCTTCCTATTTGCTGAGATGCTATAGGAATGCTGCATTGTGGGTAATAAAATGTGTTGACTTGATTGGCCTTGAGACATAAGAATGTTTATTCATCAAGTATGACTTGAAAAAGCATAGATTGTTTCTCCCTTTACGTTTCCTTTGTAATTGTTTTGTTCTATACTAATAAGACATAGAAGACATGAGATTATTTTGTTACCAAGTAAAACGTTAAAAGGAGTTTGATGTTGGCAATCTTAGTTGTTTGCTTTAAATTGATTTTTTTCAAGGATAAGACCGTGGCCAAAACATTCCAACCTAGTTGTCCCGAAGCAGGAAGCTATAAAATCAAATAGTCTGTTTTAATATATGTTTAAACAGTAAATAACAAAATACTGTCTTTTAATGCGTCCATCTTAAAACTTTTACCGTATAAGCTTACTCGGCGTGTTAATAATCTTGTTCTATTTCTAAATAAACATACGCCAAGTAAGCACCCTTACGTGTTATTGTATGAATCACTCACGACTACACCACAAAACTATTAATAATGAGAATTTAAATAACTCCATTTCAAAATTTTGTTTACTGTTACTTTTTGCTGTCTTTAGTTTAAACTTTATTTGTGTGTGTGTGCGTGTGTGTGTTTATCACAAAATCGTGAACGCAGCACGCGACCGTCTTCAGCACTTCATGACATGACGTCTAGACATCAGTGATCAATGAGTGCGAAATATAAATATAGATTAAACAAAATTCAATTTAGCAAAAGGAACAGCATTTACATGTATATGCAATTTTCTTTCAATTTTTGTTTGTTCTTCAAATCTTTGCTTTCCTTACATCCGTTTTCAGTAACATTTTGCTAACTATTCATTTTAACTGCACAAGTTTTCCTGTAAATTATCGTCAATTTCCACTTAGCTATTTTCATTTTTTCCTTAAATGTTGATCAAGATTTTCACGTAAAAAAAATGTTGCCTAGTTTGTCCGGTTTGATTTTCTGTTTTCAATTTTCAACAAATTGTGTCACTGTTTGCTACTTTCATTTATTCATTATATTTGGGAAATGTTCACCTTTAAATCGCAAACCATGATTTGCAATGAAAATGACATAATCTGGTTTTCTAATATGGATAAGAGCAATATACACTGGGGGAATTTTATCATTAACTTACCTCGGTTTTAATTTAAGACTATCTATTCATATGAGTACACAACTGTTTTTATCAGCGCCCTGAACTTGCTTTCTCAAGCAGGGAGGTGTGAACTATACAAGTGTATGTGCATCGTGGTTAGATTGGATTGTTACACAGATGCAGACATATCGTGCATTATGCTATTGTTAAATACTCTCTCCTATTATTAATAGCAGCAATAGTTCCTCAGGGAGTCCTACTTTATACAGGAATATTAGGCCTATATTTTCAGGTCACCAAGTGTTTTCTTCGGTACTCCGCTTTCCTCTCTCCTGTCCATAATAGTAGTGGACGCAGTCTATTTCAAATTTGGACCATACTATTAGACTTCCGGTCCGTCTGCTAAAAAGCGACTTGCCTTTACACCACATGTCTGAGGGATGAATGCGTGTTTTGTTGATTTGTCAGGGGTGTCTGTAACAGACGAGCGTGTATGTTGGTTGCAGATCGCGCTTTGAGTCTGGTTTAGAAATAAGGCGCGTATAGCATCCATTATTATTAGTATTATTATTATTATTAGTAGTAGTAGTAGTAGTAGTAGTAGTAGTAGTAGTAGTAGTAGTAGTAGTAGTAGTAGTAATAATATTATTATTGATTAATTGATTGATTGTCCAGTGGCTTATTTAATATTATTAGGTATTTTATTTGTATGTATGTATGTATGTATTTATGTATGTATTTATGTATGTATATTCGATATATATGAAATAAATATGAAATAAATATGAAATATATATGAAATATATATGAAATATATGGCCACGTCACCAGATCTTGCAAAGACCATCCTGCAAGGCACTGTGCAAGGAGGTAGAAGAAGAGGGAGACCGAAAAAGAGGTGGGAGGGCAACATTCGAGAATGGACTACTTTGACACTGAGCGAAACCGTCAGGGTTGCTGAGGACAGGGAAAGATGTAGTATGCTGGTTAAACTATCATCTGTGGTGCCCCTACGACCTCCGAGTTACGGGATAGGATAGGATAGGATGTATATATGTGGTGCGAATGTGTGTGACTGCGTGCGTACGACTTATCATGTCGACGAAGAAGACGTTAATTAAACAACCAACCATCCAACCAACCATTATTATTATTATTATTATTATTATTATTATTATTATTATTATTATTATTAGTATTAAAAGAAGAAAGACATATTTCCAATGTACATTAAGATAAAATATTGAGAGGAAAGTTTAATAAATTGACGGTGAATGTCGACTTGTTCGGTGCACATATCTTTCGAGGCAGCAATCTTGTAGGTGAACAGAAGAAGAAAAAGAAGGGCACGCTTCCAGACCAATGAGAGATGAATAACAGAAATCACGGTAGTAGTTAGCTAGACATCATAATAACAAACAATGCAGCAACACCTGAAGAAGAAGTAGTAGAAAGAGAAGAAGAAGGAGAAAAAGAAGGAGAAGAAAAAGGAGGAGGAGGAGGAGACCTGGTGCGTGCCTATCTTACTCATTTTACCAATTTAGATAAGGGTCGAATATTGAGAGGCGCGTCCTTATTACATTATGCTCTATATCTCGCTGCGCAGAGGTGGGAAGCAACCAACACTAGGGGGCTTTGTTGTACCGAGAAGAAGAACCCATCTCAGTGGAACCAGTGCGTCGTAAAAAGAACAAAACACTGTTGCGCATAAAGCTAGAGGTAGCAAGAATTGCTGCCACGGAACCCACGGATACAGATCTAGGATCTTTCCCTTCCATTGCCCTTGGCCTGGCGGGCCCAAAAGTGTAGAACGAGAAGGTAATTTGAAAACCACCGGAATACCGTTCTTCTCTCGCTTCGAGTCTGTGCAGATGCTGATTGCGCGCGTACTGTACCAGGAGACGCCTATCGTTGTTTACCTGAGCAAAAGACTAGCTCATTGGGCTTTGCCTCCTCCTACATCCCTACCCTCTCCTATTTTCCTCACGTCATTAGCCTCTTCTTTTCCTACTATTCACTACACCCTCCATTTTCCATTTTTCTCCAACTCTTTGTAACGTGTCATTTAACAGTGTTTATATAAGAATTTACTTCAGCCGTTATGGGGTAAGCTAATATTCAGTGGAAGGCTTTCAACAACGTAATTTGTAAAAATGGTTAGACTCTTACCGTTTATCTCTCGCTTATCCTAAACAAGACCTCTTTTTTTCTCCCCCCAAGAAATTCAGAATTATATTTATATATAGGATATTAACGGTGTGCGTAAGAACTAACATAATTTTTTATGGGGTAAGTTAATGTATAATTATAATTATAATAATTGTGGCCCAGCATTGTGGAACACTCTCTCCCAGGACTTGAGAGTCGTAGAGACACTGGACTTTTTCAAGAGGCGTCTGAAGACGTATCTTTTTTGACTATTTTTGAGTGTATACATAGAGAAGTTCTTCTTCTTTTTTTTTCTTTTTTTTTCACCCTTTTTCCCCAACCCCCTGCACCCTGAGCATGCTGCCAGCATGGATATGTGCGCCATACAAATGGACATCATCATCATCATCATCATCATCATCATCATCATCATCATCATCATCATCATCATCATCATAATTATATTGGAATGCTTTCAATAACGTTAACTTGTGAAAATGGTTTAGACCCTTAACACATTTATCTCTCGCTTGTACTAAAGAAGAACTGTTATTCTCGCTAAAGACATTCACAATCAAAGATAATAAATCGACTTGTAAAACTCCGTCTGTCTGTCTCTCTCTCTCTCTTCTCTTTGCCTCTCTCTCTCTCTCTCTCTCTCCCTCTCTCTCTCTCTCTCTCTCTCTCTCTCTCTCTCTCTCTCTCTCTCTTGTTTGCCTGCCTGTCTGTCTGTCTGTCTCTTTCTTGCTTTCTTTCCCTCTCTCTCCCTCCCTCTCTCTCTCTCCCCCCCCCATCCCAACTCCCACTCCCTCCCCCCACCCACCCCTCCCCGTGTTTTCTGATAAACACGGGATGTACCAGGCTGAGAAACAGACAGAGACAAACAAAGCAAATAATCACCCATTTGTTCAACTTTGCATTCACCACCCCCTCCTCTCCCTTCTTTGTCCTCACTCTTTTCGCTCCCTCCCCACCACACTCTCCATCCTATTTTCACGCCTTTTAATCAACCTGACCTTCAGCTCCACTCCAACCTGCTCGAAATCCTTCTATATACTGCGAACATTTCGCTCTGATCCGTTTCTAAACTCGACCGACAAGAACGAGGCAGCGACAGATATGATTATACAGAGACCAAGAAAGCCAATAATATTCACCAACTGAGATGTATCAGGCACACAGTCTCACAGAGAAAGGAAGTGTATAATTAACCATATCTACCTTGGCATCCAGCACTCACATTCACACATCCACATTCTTTTACCCCCACCCCCATCTCTTCTCGCGTCGCCGCCCCCTCACACCCAACCTCCTACCTATATCCTACCTGCCCGTTGGGGTGCCGGGGGTTTCAGTATAAATAGTATCCCCACTTTCTGGAAATTTAGTGCTTTAAATTCCCACTGTCGCTGTCTTTCTCATTTGCTCTTTCTCATTCCTGCTCTGTTCTATCAATCTGCTATACTATCTTCTTCCTCGCTAGACCAGTCACCTACCCTTTTTCTTGAAAACTCTTCCTGGACAAGACTCCTTATTTGTCTATGAGGTCTGTTGGATCAGCTTGGGAATATTGGACGCTTTCTGCCAGGTGGTCACTAGGGCTTCCTATGATGTTATTGTTTAGCAATGTCTTCTTTTTTTATATGTATGTGTTTTGTTGATAATTTATAATGATGTTTGTATTCTATTTTGTTTTTGTAAACGGGGGTTCGATAAATTAGGGTACAGTCTCAGCGTTCCCTGCGTGGGATGTCTTTATTGTAAAGTGACTGGCTGGTGGAGAGCGTTCAGTTTTACCACTAGGGTTGTTTCGGCAGATCTTTTATGCGGAGCGGGGTAGAGTCCGCTGGACCTAAAGCAATAATTATGTAATGTAATGTAATATCCTACCTGAACCTACCTCAGCCCAACCTTATTTCTGAAAATCACAAACTGAGCAGCTGCAACCATCTATCTATATATTACGCACGTTTTCTGTCCTTTCTACCCTGTGTTTTCGTGAAGTCTAGAGTCGACGTACTTACCTGTACTGTGTGTTTCGCGCGCGCCCGACTTGGCAAGGTGCTGTTTAT
>JBAHVR010000327.1:460000-482500 GCA_036898135.1 Oncomelania hupensis
GAGTTTGCATTGTTGTTAGAAGAAGCTTGGTATAATGTTGATAATTTTCGTTGGTCGATATTACTGGAGAATTCTCTAGAGTTGCTTGTTTACTATCGATCGAAGCAGTAAATGTAGATAGCTGAGAAAATTCTTGGACTGTAAAGAAAGTTGCAAGACGTAAGACAGTGATGACGAAGTCTATTTTGATTTTGATTGGTTGTAATGTGTCACGCTGGAACATTCTGACGTTATCTGGAGTCTAGAAAAAAACTATATAATTGATGCACAGTGTAGAGAAGAGAAAAAAAGGAGAAAAAAGTTAAAAGTGATTGAGCGATTGAATGCAGTTGTTGATGTACGCTGAATAAAGTTGGAAAACTTCATACGACGACTTCTGCCTTGTTGCTGAGTGAACGGGTTGCGTGATTAAACGAATCCGAGTTACACTTATCAGGATTTCAGCATTGGGGCTGAATCAACTACTGATAAAAACAAAACCAACAAAGAGTGTAACACTCTGAAACTAATGAACGGCTTTCTTATTTTATTTTAATTTAATTTATTTTATTTTATTTTATTTTATTTTATTTTATTTTATTTTATTTTATTTTATTTTATTTTATATTAAATGAGCAATTTTTTTTAATCATTGATATCTTCATGGATTTTGAATGTAAAAGTATAAGATGTCTAAAGATTAAAAAGAATAAAAAGAATCTGATTTTTTAACATCTGCATATGAAGACGGAATTATGCAGTTTCGAACACGTAACATTCTGCTGGCGCCGTGCTCTGACGAACGGACAACGACAATAATAAATCAAATTTAAACGGCGTGAAGCAAGAGGAGTTGCAGGTTATAAGGTTGGAATTATTTTTTTGTTAATGAGAAAAACGTGGAAGACAAATTTATTGAACAAATCTCAAATTTGAAGCACAAGAGACGGGTTTGACAGATAACAAAAGGGGACCATATTTATGTTTGTCGGAAATTTAGATGAAAAGACAGGTCGAGAAATGGGGAAAAAAATTCAAACTCGTTGTTTGAGAAAAATTTAGCTGGAAAGACACGACAAACAAATAATAGTGAAACGCGCAGTTCGGACAGATATTGTTTGGAAAGAAACGACAACTAAACTCGAAAAGCACAGTTTGGAAAGATCCCGACAAATAAATTTGAAACACAATTTGAGAGATTTTAGTGAAGATGAGAGAGAGAGAGAGAGAGAGAGAGAGAGAGGGAGGGGAGAGAGAGTGAGGGTGTGGATAGGGGTGAGGAAGGGGGTGGTGGTGGGCGGCAGGCAGGCAGACAGAGAGACAGACAGACAGACAGTAGGCTAAATCATGAAACTATTGCTTGAAACAGAGTGTACGATTCCACTGGCATCTGACCCTCAGACACTGAGACAGAGAGGCAGACAGACGAAAACAGAAGGAGAGAAATGAGAGAGAGAGAGAGAGAGAGAGAGAGAGAGAGAGAGAGAGAGAGAGAGAGAGAGAGAAAGAGAGAGAGAGAGAGAGAGCAATACAACATATGGTTGTCCGTTAAGCACTGGCATTTTGAAAAGACTTCCTTGGTTTTTATTTACTTCTTGTTTGTTTGGGGTTTTGTGTGTTTTGTTTGCTTTGTTTTGTTTTGTTTTTAGGTGTTTTTTTCAGTTTTTGTTTTTTTGAAAATGTATTGTCCTTTATCGGGAAATTCTGTGCCGCTTCCCATGGGGAAGGCGTAGTCGCAGCCTGTGGCGCGCCCAAACCCAACCTACCTAATATTAGTTTTTTTTTTTAAATTTTGCTGTGGGAGCAAACCGGAGTACCCGGAAAAAACCCCCGAGACGTTGGCCGAGTGGAAAGTAAATAGTATTCGGAGAAACATAACGCCCAGAGGCTGGATCGATCCCACACCTGTCAAGCGCCATTGGATTCTGGCCTGCGGACACGGCAAGCTAGTCCAGCCTTAGACCACACGGCCACAACGCTCGCTCGTTTTTAGTTTTGTTCTTGTTTTGCAAGTTATTCTATTGGATTGTATTGCCATTGTCGTCGTTAAAAACGCTAAGAGAAGCCCCAAAAATATAGTAGCATGTCAAATGCATTGTTCACTTATTAAAGACAAGAAGTTTGTCATCCGTAAATGTCCCGGGCCTTTCTGTGAAGCTCAATAACTGTGTACTACCTCCATCTCCACCACGTGTTTTGGCACATTAAATACATTGTTGACCTGTGACAGGCTGGAAGTTTGCCGTTTGTAAAATGTCACACTTGTTTCTGTGCATGTAGTATTTAATATTGTCAAAAAAATAAATACCCTAATAAAAAAAAAGGCTACAAATTTTTAGGTTGTCATTCTATTATCGTTACGTGCATTAGACATGCCATAACGTTAGAAGGAAATTGTTGCCTTGTTTCGATTCCAGACGTCGTCGGGAAAAACCATTTACGATTATATGACAGGGACAGGGCATCAGGAATGTTTGTCTTGTGTGTGTGAGAGAGAGAGAGGGAGAGAGAAAGAGAGAGTGTGGGTGTGCCTGTGTTTGTCCGTGTATGTATGTGTGTGTGTCTGTGTAGGTGTGTATGTGTGTGTACGTGTGTGTAAGTGTTTTGTGTTGTGTTGTGTTGTTTTGTGTGTGTCTTTGTAAGTGTGTATATGTATGTGTGAGTCTGTGTATGTATGTGTGCGTGTCTATGTATGTGTGTGAGTCTGTATATGTATGTATGTGTGTATGTATATGTGTGTGTATTTGTGTGTGCGTGTGTACCCCCGTTGGGGTGCCGGGGGTTTCAGTATAAATAGTATCCCCACTTTCTGGAAATTTAGTGCTTTAAATTCCCACTGTCGCTGTCTTTCTCATTTGTTCTTTCTCATTCCTGCTCTGTTCTATCAATCTGCTATACTATCTTCTTCTGCTAGACCAGTCACCTACCTTTTTTCTTGAAAACTCTTCCGGGACAAGACTCCTTATTTGTGTATGAGGTCTTTTGGATCAGCTTGGGAATATTGGACGCTTTCTGCCAGGTGGTCGCTTGGGCTTCCTACGATGTTATTATTTAGCAATGTAGGCATTTTATATGTATGTGTTTAGTTGATAATTTATAATGATGTTTGTATTCTATTTTGTTTTTGTAAACGGGGGTTCGATAAATTAGAGTACAGCCTCAGCGTCCCCTGCGTGGGATGTCTGTATTGTAAAGTGACTGGCTGGTGGAGAGCTTTCAGTTTTACCACTAGGGTTGTTTCAGCAGATCTTTGATGCGGATCAGGGGTTGTCCGGTCCTGATTTGGCTCGGAAGAGTCCGCTGGACCTAAAGCAATAATCATGTAATGTAATGTAATGTGTGCGTGTGTGTGTATATGTATGTGTGTGTTTGTATTCATTCCCCTACACTCTTCCTCCTTTCTTGTTGCTCAATGTTTTTGTTGTCATTTTGGTTTTCCTTCAATCTCTTCTTCCGTCTTGACTTGTCGTTCAGGTTCCCCCTCCCCCCCGGCCCTAGGTCTTCATCCTCCCCCTCCCCCCTTCAACGTTTCAAACCTGTCTCTCTTTATTTTTCTGCTAATGTCGTTCTTCCTTTTTTGATTGCTTTACACTACTTTTAATGCTAACTTCTATTTTATTTTCCCTTCGTCTTTGCTTCTCACCTTAATCCACCACTACGCTCCTCTCCTCCCCCCCCCAACCCATTTTCCCTTCGGATCCCACGATCCTCTTCATGTATTCTGTTCAATCGCCTTTTGTATGTCTATAACATCGTCTCTCATTCCTTTATTCTTAAGTAACCCATCCCACCTCTTTCAGATTCAGATTCAGATTCAGAAAACTTTATTATCTCCAAGGAGAAATTCTAACATGGATTTGCTGTCAGCAAAAGGTAATAAAATGTAACAATACTATAAACATGTAAACATGTACGTGTAATCACGCTTATGTACATATTAACAAGAACATTTCCGACACATTGTAAAACTTAAAATACATATCACACTACATGTCCTTATTGCACTTCAACATAAATAAATAAAACACCTACCCACAAACACGCACACCCACACACACACATCCACATACACATGGGTTAGACATGAGATTATAAAATTATAAACGTTATAAAGCATCTCAAAAAAATATACAATCATCAAACTCTGCGTATCATTCTAGCACTGACAATCACAGATTTTAAAACATATGCATTAGTTAACTAGATACATACTGAATAGTTGAATGCATTAGTTAACTAGATGCATTAGTTAACAAGATACATACTGAATAGTTGAATGTAATTTATTCACTGTTGTTGTTATTGTTTTTCTTTGTCTTTCTCTATTGTTTGCTATAATTGCTATGAAGGCCTTTTTTTCCTTTCCTATCCTATCCTTTCCTATCCCGTAACTCGGAGGTCGTTGGGGCACCACAGGTGATCGTTTAACCAGCATACTCCATCTTTCTCTGTCCTCAGCAACCCTCATGGCTTCGCTCAGTGTCAAACCAGTCCATTCTCGAATGTTGTCCTCCCACCTCTTTTTCGGTCTCCCTCTTCTTCTACCTCCTTGCACTGTGCCTTGCAGGATGGTCTTTGCAAGGCCTGATGATCTGGTGACGTGGCCATACGATCCAAGTTTCGGTTTCTTCACCACTGGAGTAGGTCATCGTGTTGTCCCATGGCTTGTGTGTTGGTCTTTAGGACTTCGTCGTTGGCGATGTACTGGGTATAGGAAAAGCCCAGAAGTCTTCTGTAGAACCTCGTCTCCATGTTTTGTATTCTTCGTTGTAGATCTGCTGTGAGGGTCCATGTTACGCAAGCGTATACGAAGATGGAGATGACAAAGGAGCGCAGCAGTCTTACCTTGGATTGTAGACTTTTTTTTTAAAACTAATAACATTTAATTGTATTCTTAGGAATCACGTCTCCCGATTCTCGTTAGAATCTTCCTTCCGATCTTTCTTTCCTTCCGCCCGTCTTTTGTCCTTTTGTTTCCTTCTTTCCTTTTGTCTTCTGTTGTTTTCTACTTCCTTCAGTCTTCTGTTTGTTTTCTTCTTTTGTTTTGTCTTCGCTTGTTTATTTCTTCCTTTCAGTCTTCTCTTGCTTTCTTCTTCCCTTCTGTCTTCTCTTGTAATTGTTTGATTCTTTCCTTTTCCGTCTTCTCTTGTTTGATTCTTTCCTTCTGCCTTCTCTTGTTTGATTCTTTCCTTCTTCCTTCTCTTGTTTGATTCTTTCCTTCCGTCTTCTCTTGTTTGATTCTTTCCTTATGTCATCTCTTATTCCCTTCTTTCGTTCTGTCTTCTCCTGTTTCCTTCTACCTGTTTGTCTCCTCTTGTTTGATTCTTTTTTTCCCTGTCTTCTCTTGTTTATTTCTTTCTTTCTGTCTTCTCTTGCTTTCTTTTCTTCTTTTTACCTTCCCTTGTTTCCTTCTTTCCGGCCTTCCTTCTTTAATTCTATTGGTTCCTTCTTTCTTTACTTCACTTCTCGCTTCCTTCCGTCTGTCCTTACTTCACTCCTTGCTTATTTCTTTCCTTCCCTTCTTCTTTCATTTCTTCTCTTTCTCTCGTGTTTTTTCTCTTCCTTTCTACTTAAGTGAAGGTCCAGCCACCTATTTCCATCTCGTCTGACTGCTTGCATCACATGATAGCATCTCTATGCCATTCGCGAGGGTATTCTACGCTATCACACTCTCCGGGAGCGCTGGTCTGGATCCGTTTTTGGCAATCTTGCAACAAGCAAAAACGAACAAACCTCTTCCTCACCCCACCCACCCCCCAAAAAAATAACAAATAAAAGTCCCTACACTGTTCTAGATCCTCAACCACCTTCTTCTTCTTCATTTTCAAGAACTGTGTGATCTTTAAAATATGTTGTGTTTGGGAATAGGTTTTGATTAGCCCAACAACTGTGAATATCAGTTGCATAATTATGGTCTTAATATTTATCTGAGTTAAGCTTTCTTTCTCTTTCGACTCTCTCCAACACTCTTCAACATCTTCCTAGAACGCATCGTGTCAGATGCCCTTGCAGAACACGAAGGGACAGTCAGCATAGGGGGCAGAGCAATCTCCAACCTTCGTTTTGCGGATGACATTGATGGATTGGCTGGAGAGGAACAAGAATTTGAACAGCTGGTACAGAGGCTTGACATCACCTCCAGAGCCTATGGAATGGAAATAAGTGCAGAGAAGACCAAAATGATGATCAACCACACCAATGGCATCAACACGGACATCAAAGTCCAAGGCCAATCCCTGAACACAGTGCATAGCTTCAAATATTTAGGAGCCATTGTATCAGACAATGAGTCCCGACAGGAAGTCCTCTCCAGGATCGCACAAACAACTGCTGCACTGGCGAGGTTGAAACCAATTGGAAAGACAGGATCATCAGTCTACATTCCAAGGTAAGGCTGCTGCGCTCCCTTGTCATCTCCATCTTCCTATATGCTTGCGAAAAATGGACCCTCACAGCAGATCCCCAACGAAGAATACAAAGCATGGGGATGACGTGCTACAGAAGACTTCTGGGCATTTCCTATACCCAGCACATCACCAACGACGATGTCCGACAGACAATCACACAAGCCATTGGACAACACGATGACCTGCTCACAGTGGTGAAAAAACGTAAACTCCGATGGTATGGCCACGTCACCAGATCATCAGGTCTTGCATAGACCATCCTGCAGAGAGACTCTGTAAAAAAATCAATTTTAGAGTTTGTTTATTTTATTCAGTTGAAAGAAAAATAAAGAGGCTTTATTAGATTATGATCAGCTTCAATACATATCGTTACCAAAATAAAATTAAAAATAGGAGACTCTTTAAAATGTCAATTTTATATATAAATAAAAACAAGTAAGCTTTGTCAGATGATGATTATTTTCAGAAAAAAACGTAATAAAAATTCAATTAAAATTAACTTGTTTTCACAGAATATTTTAAATATTAGTTGTATATATATATATATATATATATATATATATATATATATATATATATATATATATATATATATATATATATAAATATATATATATATGTATGTATATATATATAGAGAGAGAGAGAGAGATAGATAGATAGATAGATAGATAGATAGATAGATAGATAGATAGATAGATAGATAGATAGATAGATAGATAGATAGATAGATAGATAGATAGATAGATAGATAGATAGATAGATAGATAGATAGATAGATAGATAGATAGATAGATAGATAGATAGATATAGATATAGTAGTAGTAGTAGTAGTAGTAGTAGTAGTAGTAGTAGTAGTAGTAGTAGTAGTAGTAGTAGTTGTTGTTGTTGTTGTTGTTTTTGTTGTTCTTATTGTTCTTGTTTTGGATAGACTGTTAAATGTCAATTCATGTACATGTGCACAAATCATTTTATTCGTATTTAAGAATTCTCTCCAGAGCGAGCGAGCGAGCGAGAGAGAGAGAGAGAGAGAGAGAGAGAGAGAGAGAGAGAGAGAGAGAGAGAGAGAGAGAGAGAGAGAGAAAGAAACAGAGAGAGAGACAGAGAGAGAAAGAGAGAGAGAGAGAGGGAGGGAGGCAGGGAGGGAGAGAGAGAGAGAAAGAGAGAGAGAGAGAAAGAGAGAGAGAGAGAGAGAGAGAGAGAGAGAGAGAGAGAGGGAGGGAGGCAGGGAGGGAGAGCATTCCTACAGGGTAACGTTTACTGCTGGACCCACCATTGGCGTTATGGCAGACGGGGATAACCCTCCTAGTGAAGAAAGGCTAGATACCTAAATAACCACCAAGGGTGGTGTGCATTAACGCCCGTATTTCTTGCCCGTACGCAAATTTTAACCATAAAGTTAAAAATGGGCCTTTAGCCGAAAAGAGCAATCATACTTCTAAGATTGACAGTAAAACAACAACAAAAAAAACAAAAAAAAAAACCCACGCAAACAGGAGGGGAGGGAGGGCGGGGGGGGGGGGGGTGAGTCTATAGTTTGCCCAGCACGGGGATTCGAACCTAGGTCATCGGTGTCCCAGGCAAACCACTGAGCTACGGCGCTACAAGGTAAATTCAGAACGTTATGTAAGGTAATAAGGTTCGTCGCCGAACACTAGCTAGATGATTTACGTAGAACAAAAGACCATGTTTTGTCTCGAAGACTAATAAGCAGGGTCTCTTGTTTTAGATTCAGCTTTAGATCCGGGTCTTTGTTTGACTGTGTTTACATCAGTACTATCATGATGATGATGATGATGATGATGATGATGATGATGATGATGATGATGATGATGATGATGATGATGATACCGGGTGGTGGTGTTGATGATGGTGGCGTAGCGTTTAGCATGGTGATTTAGAATTTAAACATGCGTCAACATATCTTAAACAGGATGTAGACAGAATCAGTAGGTGCCCATAGCAAACGTTACGCCTCCAGGGCGATGCTGGTTCAGACTATATGGCGTGCATGCTGATTCCCAGTGGTCAGCGTCTTGAGCAGTTCCTTGGTCTAGGAAGCGCACTATTTACGTACCAGCCATCTTCTTCAGGACCCTGTCCCAGAACATGCGAATAGAAACCAATCAGTGTTCCACAGTTTTACACTGCCTGATCGAACGCAGGGGAGAGTAGCAGCCAAGTACCCAATATCATTACCAAAGACTTAGCTCCCTTGATTGCCACCACTTCAGACGCCGTACCGCCCTTTTGTGGCCTGCCCTCTTCAGTCACTGAACGTCCCCCCATGCCCCACTCCCTCTACCCTGTCCCTAGAAGCTTTAATCACGGCGGGCATATTACCGTTTGAACGGGGGAGTGGGTGGCTGGGCCGAATTGAGTCAAGAGGAGTCGATGAAGAGGTGTCATCAAGGCTTCATTGCCGCTGACTATATCAGTGACTGATACTGGTGTGTTAGTCGTAGGCCTAAGCTGGTTTTCGAAAAGTCGATGTTGGAGTCTGCATTGTCAATGTGGACACGTTGCTGTTATCATACAGAGCGTCTTGAGGCTGCCGAGGTAGGCCTATAATTATATAGACACCAACATCGAAGCATGTCCCCAATCCTCTGCTACTACTATTGGACTTCCGAACAAGATGACCTTATTGTGTGTTCTGAATACCATTAAATCCTGTACTGAATTGTATAGATGCCTTGAAACGGACAAGCGTTTGAGTTTACTAAAGGGCTCCAATTCGAAGGCTTTGTTTACTTTTGGCAAAAACCGGTTAACCCTAAAATTCGCATTGTTATTACATTAAACAACGATACAGTAGTGGGCTTTCGTTGCTCAAATCAACTTCTAAAGTTTGAATTTTCCCTTTCGGTCCCGACAGGGAATGGCTTCCCCTGTTTTAAAGGTACTTCGATACTATAGCCGTGTGACCTTTGATCCTATTTCTGAGTGAATCACACGGCTTGAAAAGTGAGTCTTTGGGTTCTGGGGAAGGGTAGGTTAGGGTCACTTTTATCAACCTTAAACGAAAAACCTTACGAGCAATTTTTTTCACGGATTCTGTCTCTTACCGGCTTTAATTGCTGCTGTTTTTAGCTCAAGAATGTTGGCTGGCTGGCCAAAGGCTTTTGTTATTATAAGACACAAAAACTATTACGGAATTTAAAAAAAACAACAACAACTATACTTTCAAAAGAGTTATTGTTTGTTAAAAGCTTTTATTTTAGTGTGGCAACACTCACTGTGAATGGTAAAAGGATCTATCGAGGGATGTGGTCAAAGTGAGTCCCTATGAAATGCGAAACCTAATGATAAGTTTTTTGACAATTGTACCCTATAACAGGTAACAACTTTGTCGGAATGTTTGGTTGATCACTGGACGACATAGGTGCTCGTTACGACAGGGTCGATAGAAGGATTACCTCTGGTCCAAATATATTGTTCCCTTTTTCTGGATTTAGCTGCAATTATATTTCTGTTGGTACTCTTTTACGATGATAATATGAAGTGTAAAAAATGTAGTAAACACATTACCTCACGCTCACTGTTATTGTATTACCTGATATCTTCTTTGTTTGTTTGTGTGTGTGTGTGTGTGTGCGTAAATATTACAGCGTCTCAGAAGCAGAACACGAGGCCTCATAATAACCTACTCCGAATATCCTACTTGCACAACAATACTAGTACACCTTAGATCCACGTTGTCTTCAGCAGACAGACTAGCATTTATTTGTGTCAAATAAAGAACGCCCACCGATGCTCTTATAACTGCTTTCTCTTTCCTTCTCATGTTCCTGGCCTCTCAAACATGTAAGACAGGCCAGATTATATCTTAAATGTATAGAACAATACTGTGGTTCGTCCACCTTACATATTATTTATTATTATTGTTATTATTTGTCTTCAGCTGACAGATTGGCATTTATTTGTTTTGAACAAAGAGCCTCCAGCTCCATCAATGCCCTAATAACGGCTTCTCTTTCCTTCTCATGTTCCTGGACCCACAACCTTGTAAAACAGACGCGACCTAATTGTATCTTACATATTTACGCAACAATACTACTATTCGTACACCTGACATATTATTTATGTGCAGCAGACAGACAGTATTTATTTGTTGTTTTTTTTTACCGAAGGCCGCTTTTAACCGCTTCCGACTCCTTCTGTTTTTCTTGTGCCAATAACCTTGAAAAATATGCCTATTTATTATTTACATGACCTAATTGTGACCTAATTGTATCTTATATATTTACGCAACAATACTACTATTCGTACACCTGACATAATATTTATGTGCCGCAGACAGACAGTATTTATTTGTTTTTTTAGCGAAGACCGCTCTTAACTGCTTCCGACTCCATCTGTTTTTCTTGTGACAGTAACCTTGAAAAATATGCCTATTTATTATTTACGTGTACAACAATACTACTTACTCGCAAGCCTCACATATCATTTGTCTTTAGCAGACAGCATGTATTTGTGTCTAGGAAGAACCCCCATCATTGATCTTAACTAACTCCTTTTCCATCTCATTGTCCTTGGACCACAGACTAGTACTAAAGGCCTAATCATTACTTACATACAGCAATACTAGTTTACTAGCATAACTCACATAATTGTATTTGTGTTCAGCAGACTGGATTTATTTCTGACTAGCAAGGAGCTCCATCAATGCTCTTAACTGCTTTCCAACTCTTTCTCTCTTTTTTCTTTTTTTTCTTGCGCTAGTAACCTCGGCGAGGCAAAATGGCTGCACGGGGCGAGACCTGACACGATCCATCATCCTACCCTGTCTTGTTTGCTTTTCTCTTTTAGTCTGCAAGATGCCCAACACTGATATGACTGTGTGTCTCTGTCCCTGGACCAGGAGCTGAGGCTGAGGGAAACAAGAAGAAGAGCCCCGATAGCAAAATTATGAAAGAATCTGTATAGCCTCATCGGTGTGTTTGGTTTGTACGTATACGATTTTCACTTAAATGTGAGAAGAGCCCCATAATACTATTATGAAGTCATCTTTACAGCTTCAGTGTGTTTATAGTTTGTACGTATGTGCTCGACTTCCAGCTCAAGACTATGCCATGAGTTGTGAATGAATACCGGATACCTGGTCCGTTTAGAACCTAGAACAAGTAATTATTTGAGGCAGTGAGAGAGGGAGAGGACATGGGCACCGCCCTTAAGCAGCTGGCCCAGAGAAAAGCGGAGGTCCCAAACACATCTTTCCCCAACGACCGAAAGTTTACAGGAAAAATAACTCTTATCAATCTGCTTCTGTCCGAAGACTGACAGTTCGAGTATATGTCGTAGGCCTGCTTAGAAGTTCTGCGAGTGAGAATGGGCTGTACACATAGATCTATTAGAGAAATGAATCGTTCCTGAACACATCAAACAAATACTACTGGACTGAACGTGGTTCGATATATTTCGGGGATTTTGCGGGACATTTAATGACCTGCAGCGCACGTGCTACCCTATAAATAGCTCAGGATGTAAACACTAGATAGAAAGAAAGGAAAAAAAAGGTCTCAGACTCATTTTAATAAAAGACCTATTTATAGAAAATTACAAGACCGTTTACCTTAACCACCACTTTAAGCTGTCACAAGTGGTTTATGTACAACCATGACAGGAAGACCAAGACATGGCACTTTCTTGGAGCTGGCGACGTTCCTACAAAAAAGCGGGTCAGACTGAATTAGCCTAAAAGCATGTCTGCGTCCGTCCGCCATTTGAAAAGAACGTTGACCAACTGCAACCTTTCTCGGAGAAATAAAAATGATCACTACGAAAGGCTTAGAAATAAAGGCCTCTGCTCTCAATCTCTCTCTCTCTCACTCTCTCTCTCCCTCTCTCTCTCTCTCTCTCTCTCTCTCTCTAGGTTAGTCTTTTAGCTAAGTTGCTGAGTGCATACTTTGTGACTGACAAGTTTCCACTTAAATCGTCAGGGTACGATGGAGGAGGGTAGGGGGTTGAGAAAGGGAAGGCGACTAAGAGGAAGGACGGGGGAGGGTGGAGGGGGGGGAAGACGTTTCAGGTCTCTCAACTTAAGCCTAGGTCTGACGAAGAACGTTTGAATTGCAATCAAGGGGAAGATCATGACTTGAGTCATTGATTTCGTGAGACTATCACCGAGCCATCTCAGTCAAATCAGTTCGCAGCGTGATTTGTGATGGTTTTCCACGTTTAGAACATGCCCTAATTTCGATGAACTGATTGCGAGTCATGTAGCATGGGAACCAATGAAAGGCGCTACTTTGATCACGTGATTTTGCGAAAAGGCTAATAATTCTAAGACCGGCCCGCTAGGAACGCTGAGTGTGAAAAATACCTGTGAAGTAGTAGAGATGAGACAGTCACATCAATGTTTACGGGATATCGTCTTTTTCTCTGAACTTAGCAAATGAAATGCTACCGTTAATGGAAACATTCTTCGTCGCTGCTTTTCACACATTTTGACTTTCGGCACAGCAAGGGTAACAACTCTTGTGCTTTTGTTTATGCGTAGTGACTGCGCATGTTTACCAAAATCAGTCGTTTTAGTGTGACTACTAACTACTCGCAGCATCAATCCTCCCATTCAAATCATGACTCGCAAACATTCATTGTCATTTTCTGGCACTCCATTGGTTAAATTCAGTCCTGTTTCAGAGGATTTCATCAAAAAAACTATCCTTCAAACTCCTCCCAAGTCATGTGAACTTGACCCCATGCCCACCAAATTTCTCTTTGAGCACCTTGACATTTTACTTCCCACTATTACCAACATTATGAACGAGTCTATTACATCTGGTATTGTTCCCCCTGAGTTCAAGACTGCTATCGTCAAGCCTTTATTGAAGAAATCCAACCTCGATGGTAATGATCTGAAGAATTACCGACCTATATCCAATCTTTCTTTCCTCTCTAAACTGCTTGAACGTCTCATCCTTCAGCAACTTCTCTCCCATATATCTGCTCACAGTCTTCTTACTTCTCATCAGTCTGCTTATCGTCCTGGGCACAGCACAGAGACCGTTCTTCTTCGCGTTCTAAATGATCTTCTGATTTCTTTAGACAAAGACAAAATTTCAGTTCTTCTTCTCTTGGATCTTTCGGCCGCTTTTGATACTATCGATCATGAAATTCTGTTATCACGTCTCAATAACGATTTTGGAATCCAAAACAGTGCTCTTAACTGGTTTCGGTCTTATCTCTCAGAAAGAAAACAAGCTGTTCTCGTAAACGGTATTAGATCTACCGCACAACCGCTTGATTTTGGCGTTCCTCAAGGCTCTGTGCTTGGCCCTATTCTGTTCATTCTGTACACCTCTCCTCTCTCACGTCTCATTAACTCACATTCTGTCCGCCACGAAATGTATGCTGATGACACCCAACTTAATCACTCTGACTCTCCTTTTAACTACAATCATTTAGTTCAGACCCTTCAAGATTGTGTTACTGAGGTAAAATCTTGGATGTCAAACAACCGTCTCAAGCTAAATGATAACAAAACTGAGGCCCTCCGTGTTTCTCCGTCATCTGCAGACCCCTCTTCTCTTCCGTCAACTATCACTGTTGAAACTACTTCTATTTCTTTTTCTGACACTGTTCGCGATCTTGGGTTTTTTCTCGATCAGGATCTCTCCATGCAGCAACACATTGCAAAAACTTGTCAGATTGCATACATTGAACTTAGACGCATAAGCTCCATTCGACAGTATCTCACACAAGAAGCAACAAAAACACTAGTTAGCGCATGCATTCTGTCTAGATTGGATTATTGTAATTCACTCCTTGTAGGTTGCACACAGAAAGTCCTTAGACCTCTTCAGCAAGTCCAAAACTCTGCAGCTAAACTCATCTTCAAAGCACGGAAATCACAGCATTGCACGCCTCTCTTTCAAGAGCTACACTGGCTCCCAATTGAACAACGAATTAAATATAAAACCTCATGTCTCTGCTACCACATCATCTCTGGAACTGCTCCTAGCTATCTTTCCGAACTTTTGACTGTCTATGTTCCTTCTCGGTCTCTCCGCTCCTCTGCAGATGAAAGGATGTTCCGTGTACCAGAATACCACAGGGTGAGACACGGTGGTAGAGCTTTCAGTTTCTTCTCCGTTCAGACCTGGAACTCGCTACCTCGGTCCGTCCGTCACAGTCCTTCACTAGCGTCTTTTAAAACGAACTTGAAGACGCATCTTTTTAGAGAGGCCTTTTCTTAGGCGCCATGAGTGAGTGTTGTTAGTTACTTTTGGTGTTGAGATGTATATGTGGTTGCGTGTTATTGACCAATGTACGCATGTTGTGTTTACATTTGTTTGTGTAAAGCGCTTTGTGATTTTGGAAAGCGCTGTATAAATTGCCTGTTATTATTATTATTATTATTATGATTCCAATAAAAACGTTCGTCGTCAGACCTAGGCTTTAGAAAAGGCAACTAGGTACGTCTATAACGTCCCACAATTGAAAATAAAACAGAAAGAGTTTGTTATTAAGAAAAGAGACTTATTGAAATAGTAGGCGCTTAATAGAGTATGGATATGCTGACAAGCGATGTTAAGAGGAAGAGGCTTAGTATATTGGCATTGTCTTTCCTTGCTTTGCCTTGATCCCTTAACTCCGAGTGGAGTCGTTAAAGCGCCACTGTGAGGAGTCTGCTCCACTTTCCACCACCATGACTCAGAGCTTGGGTTTGTCCAAATGGTTCCCTTGTCCACCCCTCGATGTCTTTGCTCCATATTGACATTTTAGTCAAGATATTAACCTACTATAAGAGAGAGCGGGTGTGTTTAAAAGTCGGTCTTTTCTGTTGTGGAGGTTCAAGTTCGTGTAAAGAAGGCACAGCTGAGGACATGGACCGAATTGTTCATGGGTAAATTCCTTTTGGCTGGAAGTGCATTGTGATGGTGTAGTTCGGACACAGACTGGTTTAAAATACCCCAATTCGAGGACTGTTTACTTTTGGCGAGAACGGGTTTTTCTCTAGACTTCGCATTGTTATCACATTACACAATGATAAAAGGGGCTTTGGTTGCTCAAACTAATTGCTAAAGTTGTAATTTCCCATTTCGGTTCTGACAGGGAGACATTTCCCCTGTTTTTATTTAACGATACATCAATATCATAGCCGCGTGACCTTTGACCCCATTGCTGAGTGCACCACGCGGCTTGAGGAATGCGTTTTTTGGTGTCTTGGGTAGTGTTACACGACTATTTATCAATGGCCGATACAGCCCCGATGCTTGAATCTTCTTGATAAGTGTAACTCGAGTTCGTTTATCCACGCAGCCTGTTCAATCAGCAACAAGGCAGGAGTCGTCGTATAATGTTTTCCAACTTTATTCAGCAAAAAAAAAAACTATATAAAAATCCTCAATAATAATAATAACAATAATAAACATCAACCACTGCATACAAGATCGCTTTCGGAAAATCACTTCAAATATCATCATCAAAAATCATCCTAAATCACTCTTACAAGCAAGGGAGGAAGGAGGGAATAACGAAGCTTAACGTCCTGTTGCGTTAGCGTTAAGGACGAATAACCACGTCGCCACCTTGACAACAATGATCAACATTGCATTCCATAGCCTCTCTGCAATCGAGAAAAAATTCGAACATTCCAGCATGACGCAATAACACCCAATCCAAATAAAACTCGTCACCGGAACTATGTTATTGCGTGCTTTGCAAAACAAAATGATCGTATCTATTGTGCGCGCCTCAATCGTAACAGGGTCTATTTTGTCAGCCTTAAACGAAAACGCTTGCGAGCACTTTTTTCACAGGTTCTATCTCTTACCGTCCTTGGTAGTTGCTAATTTTAGCTGGAGAATGTTGGCTGCTAGCCAAAAGCTGTTGCTATTAATAAGCACAAAAACTACGGAATTTATTCATAAATAAAGCAAACTAACTGTACTTTCTAAAGAGTTATTTTGTGTCGTAAGCTTATTTTTTCAAGCGGGGCAACATTCATTGTGAATGTTAAAAGGATCTGTTGAGTGGGCGTGGTCAAAGTTGGTCTCTTAAAATTTTTCGGCATACTCTCACCCCCACCAAAATAAAAACACCTAAGCTTCTTTGTTTTTTTTTCACATCGTCTCTCTCTCTCTCTCTCTCTCTCTCTCTCTCTCTCTCTCTCTCTCTCTCTCTCTCTCTCTCCTTCTTCTTCTTCTTCTTCTTCTTCTTCTTCTTCTTAGTCAAAGCCTCCTCCTTAACCGCCTCCCCTTTCTCCCTCTTCTCGCTCTTATCTCCTTCCTTCTTCTTGTCGCCCCTCCTCATCCTTCTTTATCTCCTCCTCCTCTACTACTACTACTACTACTACTACTACTACTACTACTACTACTACTACTACTACTACTACTACTACTACTACTAGAAGCTGTATAGCCGTTTTCCCTAAACCACAAATCAAGCTCAATGCGCCGCGGTCTGTAACCAGCCACCCGATACACATTGGTCGAAGACTACCAGAAGCATGCTGTAGTAGTCGCCTCAAAATGCCATAAAGCATGCTCTCATGCTTCAGAGCACTGCTTCCTATACGCTTCAAGCCCTAGGAGCATTGACCAATGAACTCATGAAAATAGAAAATGTAAGTTTCGTCTCCTCTAGGGGACGAATTAGGTCAAACTGTATTTGTTTCTAGGTCCACTGTCTTTTACGAACCGTTTGAGAACGTTTTTGAACCGTTTGTTGACGCCGGATAGTGTCCTCACTTGGTTTCATACAATTTAAGAATCCAACAAGGCAAATGGGTTTTGAGACGGAAAGAGCGGAATGTTGTAGAGCAACATTCTGTATATATTTACAGTGAAAGTGCGCTTTTTACGTCACTATAGAGCTTGAAGCGTATAGGAAGCAGTGCTCTGAAGCATGAGAGCATGCTGTATCGCCTGTTGAGGCGACTACTACAGCATGCTTCTGGCAGCCTTCGACCAATGTGTACCGGGTGAACCAGCATACACGCTGACATGTTTCTCACTCTCTCACAAGCACAATAATCACACAGCTATCACTCAAACATGCGGTGTGAAAGCTATTACGCCGCTATTAGAACGCAGAATGGAAATCAAACTTTATTTTTAATTTGTTTGGAAATTTAAGATTGACGGCATTCAGTACCATTATTGAAGGAAGAGAGGAAGGAAAACCAGAGTACCCGGAGAAAACTCTGGAAAACGTGACTAGTCTCGTACCTAAGTCACACTAAGTTCGCCCCTTGCGGGAATCAAACCCGCGTCCCTTGGGCATAGAAAACCGGCGACTAGCCCGCGCCACCCCGAGCTATCCATCTCGTTCAATCTCTAGCCGCTTAGTTCACTTTTGCCTCCCATGGAAGCTTAACTATTTCAGTACAGATCTGTAGCCTGTGTCCCTGACTTCGTCACTCATTAATTTTCACGAAGAGTGTAGCTAGGGGGAAACCACGTTGAAATCAAGCAAAGCAAAGATACACACGCGTCAGTAAATGGAGACTAATTCTGGACTACTGACCCGCACACTCAACATGCCCTAATAAATGCCACCTGTGCATTTCAGTGAAACATCGCAATTTGTAATATTCGAGTGGGACGGTCTTCCTCCGCGGTACAAAGCATGTACAAAATCAGACGACTAAGCACAATCCTGGGCGATCAGAGATACGGATAGAAGGGACTTTATTGAGTTTATTGGTGGGTGTATTGGTGAAGCCTGTCACCAGTCCAGGACATCGATCGTCAGGATCTTCAAAACACTAGAACTTCGGTTTATTCCAAAAACCTTTAAAACGTAAGACACGATGCACAACAGCCGACACACCTCACATAATCGATCACTTTTTCCTTCCCAAGCCTCTTCCACGTCGGGTGGGAACAACTTATCAGTAAGCCCGGATGACAACTGTTCGATACAGTGATTATAGTAAAAATCAAACCCCACACTCCTCGCCTCAGATATACATGTAAACTCCAAACAATCTCGTTGAACCAATCACTCACTCACACAATCAATAACCATCCATCAATCGGTAATTAAAGCAATCCATCAGTCAATCATTCGATCAACTTCTCACCGGAGTTAAAAATCACCAGTCAGTGAAGGCTTTGCCTTTCACACCTCGCTGAAGACTTACCTGCATGTTCCCCAAATATTTGAATTGATTCTTGCTATCTTGTCTCTTCCCTACAGCATCTGCTTGTGTTCTGTTTTGTGTGGTGTTCCCAACGTTTGCAAGAAGGCGCCTTGGACAGCGCCTTCAGCTGGCAAAGCGCTCATTTTAAGAACGATTAAATAAATAAATACATAAATAAATACATAAATAAATACATAAATAAATACATACAGTGATTTCAGTGAAAATCGAAATATATGCTCTTTAGCAGCAGTTTGACCTAATCGATCTCACCATGCCTAATGAGGTGGTTCACTATGGGTCAACATAGTTCTTGAAGGATCGGAAATGGACTGTGTGATAATCTTAGTCATGAGGACGCCCACAAGCGTAGAACAGTACAGAATAGAATATATTAGAAGTATACAGAACATACCAGCATATTGGAGAGTATAACTTTTGTAGTTGTTTATCGTCGAAAAATTTTAAAGACCCCATTGTCTTCCAAAGAACAGTTTGTTTGTGGGAGGGAGTTTGGGGGGAAAGTGGAGATGGGGGGATCTGTGTGTGAGTGTGCGTGTGAGGGTGTGCGTGGTATATTTGTGTCCGTGTGTAAGTGTGCGCTTGAGTGTCTTTGTGTTTGTGTGCGTTCTATTGGCGTACACAGGTTTTCATTCCTGCTCTTGTGCACTTGAGCTGCACTCGATCTATTGGAATGAGAGCAAAGAGAGAAAAAGAAAGAAACCGAGTCGAGAGGAAAGGGGCAATTCACGTTTGACAATTTCGAAAATAAATACAGGAAACTGGAAACCTGTCCAAAAACATCACAGACACAGGAGTTGAAAATATCCTGTCTTGGCTGTATATACAGTGACAACATCGGGTAAAGAAAACAGGGCGTTTTTATTTATTTTATTTTTATTTTTTTACAAGCATTCATCCCTCCATTGAAAAAGAACATGCAGCAATCCTTGCTGGGCCGGGCCTTTTTTCATTGCTCTTTTTTTCAGATTTTTTTTTCTGGCATGCCGATGATTGACAGCTAGCAAACACGGGCAGGGCAAATTCGGTGAACTGCCTGTATTTTCAGACGTCATGAGTTCTATCGTACATTTTCAGTAAAAGGAGGGATGTTGAGATGTCCGTTGCATCGATGGCGAGAAGTATGGCAGGATTTATACTCAGAAGAAAGAAAAGCCGACTCCTGACTGTTAAACCAAGTTAAAGTTTTTTCGCGGATTTTGATTGGAATGTTTTGGATTTTGGAACGGCAGCATGAAATTGGGGACAGCAAAAGCACGGCTTCTGCAGCGACAACGAGGGAAAAGGTGATGTTTTCTTGTGTTAAATTGTATATTTCTCATTAAATCCAAATACGAAAACGAAGGGCGGGAGGGCGGGGGAAAATGGGAAGGGGGTAACACGCAGTCAGGATGCATGGCAAGATTGTTGGAAAACTAATCCAACCCCCGGCGACACAAGCCTTCAAAGGATTCAGGTTTAGTCGTTTTGGATATTGTAATGTGATTGTCACTCGGGCGGTTCAAATTTACATATATATCTGACTCTTTATATGTCTGTCTGTCTGTCTATCTGTCTATCTGTCTATCTGTCTGTCTGTCTATCTGTCTGTCTCTCTCTCTCTCTCTCTCTCTCTCTCTCTCTCTCATCCGTACTCGGCAGTGACGTTATCGATCTGGCTTTGATAACACCAATCAATTATTGACCTGCCTCTTCCGCGTGCAAAGCCATTCCTCTGGAGGTAAACATGTACATAAACCTCTGTTTTTCTTTTGGGATTTCCTTCTGTGTGTGATGTATTCAACCCTCCCCCCTCCTCTCCTTTCTTCTTACACCACCCCATCCCACCTCTATCAGACATCCCCTAATAAACAAACTCACGACTTTGCGGTTCGTCAATGAAGTAGACCAATAAAACATTACCATTCGGACTCATTCTGTCATATTCTATCAGTCCGACTCTCTGTCTTTGTCTGTCTTTGTCTCTCTCTCTCCCTCTCTCTCTCTCTCTCTCTCTCTCTCTCTCTCTCTCTCTCTCTCTCTGCATGTGGAGTAGGTGCGAAAGAGCTGAGTTTGAGAGGAGTGAGGCGGATATGGTATGTGTGTGTGTGTGTGTGTAGATGTGTGTGTGGGTGTTGGAGAGGTGGACTGTTCTTTGGGGGTGGGGTGGAAACTATGGGGCACGGAGAAACAGAGAGAACAGACAGGGGTGGGGAGGGTAGGAAAATGTATAACTACTGATTGAATGGCCAAGAAAAACGTGCGTGAACTGGCAATGCAAACTTTTTGTGTTAATGTTACAGTGCTGCTCCGTCCTGAAGCCGGTACGATGGAAGATATAAAGCTACATGTATAACAAAATACTTCATCTTCTTCTTCATCATCATCTTCTTCTTCTTCATCATCTTCTTCTTCTTCATCATCTTCTTCTTCATCGGCACCATATAAACCAGGTTATGCTGCCAAAAAGGACGAAGGGACAAGCTCAAATAAATATGTAGACCATGTAGGTCGTTGGATGTCGCTCGGTTGTCCTTTTTTATCTTGCATTTGAAGAGGCAAGTAAGTTGTAAGTTGGCTTCTTGGGCGGCTGGAAATTAGAACCTCAATTTGGCCAGCAGTTTGAGTAGCTCCTGGAGATCATACGTGCCCCACCGTACAACGAACAATTACCTTGCTTATGTTTAGTTCCGCTCCTTTCCATTTTGTTTTTGTTCCAGTCATCGTCATTAGCAGCTTAATAAGACCTGCAACCTATTCTACTTATACAGTTGGCAGTATTATATTGACCTTTATAGTGACTCACCTCATTGGGCAGATCCACTTAGAAGTACGGGTTTATTACAGACTCATGGGATCGATTGACCAAATATTTGTGGCGAAGGAAATAAATTAATGTCCTATTTTCACTTTAAAACAACTGTTAGTAGTTCTTCAATTTTTACTGCAGATGATGCTTTGTACCATTTAAACTAAAAAGGGATAAACGGTTTGAGGCTGTTAAAAGGTTTTCAAGTATCTGTAGAAATTTTATGCAAAGGCCGTGGAATAAGGTTTCTGAATATAGGGAGAGCGAGAGAGAGAGAGAGAGAGAGAGAGAGAGAGAGAGAGAGAGAGAGAGAGAGAGAGAGAGAGAGAGAGAGAGAATCGTCATTTTTACTGGGGCCAGCTTTATTGAGGGCAGAGTTTGTCTCCTAAGCTGGTCGACACAACTAGACCAGGCTATTCTATAGTGACTGAATGGTTAGTTCTATTTTGATAGAATGGAGGATGGTAGTGAAGGATGCTGGTAAGTGCGATTTAGGGGTTGGGGTGGAGTAGAGGTTGAATTCCACTGGATTCACTGAATCATTCAGTGATCCGACCTTTACTATTCACGTAGAGAGGTTTATTTCGTTGTTTTGTTCGGAAGGCAAAATAGACAAACCTTTGACAAAGATGGAGTGATATGGAAGGGTAATAGGACAAAGATCAGCGTTGGTTTCTTCTCACTGAAATCAGTGGTTTTACCTTTTTAAAAAAAACAATAGTCTAGTATATGTGAGTCTAGTCTAGCACCCTTTTTAAACGTAGTAACTAATAATGTATAGTGTACGGTGTTGATTGACTGTGAGCAATATGCGTGTTCCCAAGAGAGTTTGGATTCCGAACCAGGGGTGGTGTGCATGAACGCCCGTATCTCTTGCCCATACGTAAATTTTAACCATAAAGTTACGAATGGGCAAATTGGCCAAAAAACCGTGTGTGCATGAGCGTTCGTAAGTCTCCGGTCGTTCGTAAATTCGGTCGTAACTTTACGGGTGCTATCTCGGGGTAATACTCATCATGGAAAAGAGAAAGTAAATTTCGGACGTTGCTTGATTTTAACTGATGTCAGGCATTATATTTATACTGTTTTTCTTCCTGGGTCCAACCGGGCATATAAATAGCTGTGAATAGGTTTTTGCTATTCTATTTCTGTCTTTTTTGTCATTTATATACATAGTTGTAAATAGTCTATATCTGTCTTTTTTGTCATTT
>JBAHVR010000327.1:485000-492500 GCA_036898135.1 Oncomelania hupensis
TAAATAAACTGTTAGTGCTCTTCGAGCATCCTGCATTTGCTGCAAATTCACAAGTGCTAGTTTACGGCTAAATTGAGTCCCCTTTCTTCGGGTATATTGAACCAGTGGTGCAAGTTAGCCGCCAAGGTTCAAATTACACTCAAATCATTTTGTTTTTTAGTGAATGACCTGTACTAGGATTAGATTCGTGTGTTAGTGCATGTATGTATGTGTGTGTGCGTGTGTTCGCACGTGTATTTGTGTGTATGTGGTGGGTGTGTGTTTGTGTGTGTATGTATGTGTGTGTTATTACTAAAGCAGAGCGGTTTACTAGTAAATAAACATTATTTATTGTTGCAACGTTTACATTATAAACTGTTTCACTTTATAAGCCAGTGCTTTTCTATTTAGGTACGGGAAGTGGTCTTCCCAAGAAATGGAGGATGCACTTCGGGCCCTTGACAATGGAGTTGGACTGAACAAGACTGCTAAACAGTACGGTATAGCCAAGGCAACTTTAAAGAGACATCAGCTTTGCCAAAACAAGTATGCCAATGGATCCATCAGATACTTTGGTCGACCTACAGTTTTCACACAAGAAATGGAAGAGGAGCTTGTAACGTATGTGCTTGACTTAGACAGAATGTTATTTGGACTGACAAGAAAAGAACTAATGGGACTGGCTTTCCAGGTTGCTGAAAAAAACAACGTTACAAACACCTTTAACAAGGAAACCAAAAATGCAGGAAAAGACTGGTTCAAAGGATTTTTGTCGCGGCACCCAGACTTGTCCCTCCGTCTGCCCCAGGCGACCTCGATCGCTCGAGTGACGGGATTTAACAAGGAAGCAGTTGGTCATTTTTTCTCATACTTAGAAGGCCTGATTGACCGATACCAGTTTAGTGGTCAGACTATCTACAACATGGACGAAACATCGGTCAGCACTATAGCTAAAAGCCAAAAGGTTATCAGTCAGAAGGGAAAGCACCAAACCGGTATCATGTCAAGCGCTGAGAGAGGCACCAATACGACTGGCATATTTTGCGTCAGTGCCTCTGGTCATTGGATTCCTCCGATGCTGGTGTACAAAAGAAAACGAATGAAAGACCAACTTGGCAATGGTGCTCCAAGTGGAACCTTGATTGAATGCAACAAATCTGGTTGGATGGACAAAGAGATGTTTGTGAAATGGTTGAACCATTTCATTGCAGTTGTGAAGCCGTCACGTGAAAGGCCGATTTTGCTCTTGCTGGATGGACACAGCAGCCACACAAAAAACCTAACCGCTATAGATCTGGCCAGGGAAAATGGTGTGATCATGCTATCCTTCCCTCCCCACTGTACGCACAAGTTGCAGCCGTTAGACGTTGCTTTCTTTCGGCCACTCAAAGTCTTCTACTCCCAGGCCATTAATGTGTGGCTGCGAAATAACCCTGGTCGACATGTTACTACATTCCAAGTGGCTGAACTGGTCAACATTGCTTTTACCAAAGCTGCCACTATGCAAAATGCAGTTCAAGGTTTCGCCAAGTGTGGAGTTTGGCCATGTCGGCGTGATGTTTTTGACGATGACGATTTCCAAGATGTTGCTGCTGTTTCTCCACCAAACAGCAGAAATGAAACGCCCCAATCCACTTGTGGCCAGACCAGCAGCTATCTTCCGTCACCTGCTCAGACCAGCTGCCATCTTCCATCAACCTCTACTCAGACCAGCGTTCATCTTTTGTCGCCTGCTCAGACCAGCTGCCATCTTCTGTCACCTGCTCAGACCAGCAGTCATCTTCTGTCACCTGCTCACCCAAGCGGCAATCTGTCACCTGCTCAGACCAGCGGTCATCTTCTTTCACCTACTCAGACCAGCGATCATCTAACGTTAACTTCTGCTCAGACTAGCGGCCATCTTTTTTTATCTACTGTGAACAGTGGCCACGTTCCGCCCATCTCTGCACAGAGTAGCGACCATGATGCAGAAAGTTTTCAACGAGGGGATGTTGATATTGTTGACGTCGAAGGAGACGGAAGGTGTTTTTTCAGAAGCCTAGCAATTTGTTTGAATAGATCACTGCAGAACATTCCTAGAAATAGCTTTGGTTCTCCTATTGATTCTGCCAGGCGACGGCAAGAGACAGTCATGGCTGACAAACTGCGCTCTAATGTCGTTGCCTATCTGATGGACAACATTGACAGCTACAGCAATGTACCTTTGTCAGTGCTGAACGCAGACATGCCTTCCCACATTATATACTCAAGCATGAGGGATCGAATCCAACACATGGCAAAGGCAACGAATCTCCCAGGTGAAATTGAAATCATCGCGTCAAGCGTAATCACTCAACGGCCGGTGATCGTTGTGGATTATCAATTGAAGGTCATCAATAAGTACAACCCCTCATTCGCTGCTGGACAATCTGTTGTCATACAGTATACTAGGATCGGACATGAAGTGGGGCACTACAGGTGTGTCATCCCACATTCAGAACAGGGTAAGTTTCTCTACGTCTTCAATATATAGGTGGGATAATAATGTTCTAAGGAATTCAGGCACAACCAGTAATTTAGGTTCAGACATAGGCTTAATCAAAGCCATTGTAGACCTAGTGCAGTAACATCGGATATATATATATATTTTCTCATTATATATACACTTAAATAGGATCTATACACTTGGATGTTTTTAATATAATCCCTTTGTGTGTGGGTGTGGGTGTGTGTGTGTGTGGGTGTGTGTGCGTGTGTGTGTGTGTTTGCGTTTCAGACTCGAGCAGCCGTTTACGTCCAGAGGACACAGACATTCAGCTGGATGTGTCAGGCCTTGGACAACATGCCCCGTCAGTCAGAACCGGAGGGAAGAGTAAGAGTTTTGCAGTGCCTGTGGACCAAGTGTCACCACTTCCCAACAACAACCCACACTTTGTGAAGAAGGTGTTCAGAAAAACGACAGCTACTGTATTGACTTCTTCACCGTATAAAGCAACGCTCAAAGCAAAGCCTGTCAATGCGGCAGTAAACAAAATGACAAAAAAAAGACAGAAAAAAGACAGAGCTCGGAATGTAGGAAACAAAAACAGCTGGTTTTGTTTTCTTTGCCAGGAAACAGCCATGGAAGACATGATCCAATGCACTGTTTGCAAACAGTGGGCGCATGTGCAATGTACGGGCTGCGAAACAGTGAGTTTCGTGTGCGAGTTCTGCAAATGAAGACTAATTTGACATGATATAGCAGCATCATGCATTAAGATTTTCTGCCAGCTCCAAAAACAAAAATGATGTTAAAGTAAACTACCTCATTTTTTCATGAATGATTTTCATTACGTTTTGATCACTTTGATTACATTAAATATGGAGTATGCTTGTACTTAAAACCGCGTGAGTATATTATTTTACTATTGTTTGTTAAAAGAAATTTACTGTGATTAATTTTTATGCCACCTAAGATGGCAGAATTGCCTAGTTTAGTTAAAACCATCCTTTACGTTTTTTTTCAAAGTCAATACTTTATATAATGTTCATTTATTTGTTTTCTTTATCGTCTTTATAGAACTGTGCTTAGTTTGTTTATGCAGTTTTTGTAGCAGTAAGCTTAGTTGAAAAGATGTCACATTTATTTATTTAAGATCAGTGAGTGCATTGTTTCAGTTTTCAAAAGGATCTTTTTCAAGTAAATTCACTCTTTCACTTTTATTCGTTTGCTGTTTATGTCTTTTAATAAATATTTGTTTACCTTATACAAGTGAATGCATTGCTTAAGTTTTAAGAAAAGGTCTTTATAAAGAAATAAAATCTTTATTTAAACAATATTCTATTATTGTTGTTTTGACGCGATGTTACGATTAAGTGTGTGAGTGTGTTTGTCTAGAGGAGTGTGTAAGCGTAGTGTGTGTGTGTTTGTGTATGTGATAGAGAGAGACAAAAGTACAATTTATTCCATAATTTCACATTTTAGTGGGTGTTTACTCTACGTGCGGATAAATTGAACCTGGGTCCAATTTACCCCTCGTTTAAGTTCAATTTACCCGCTAGGGTGTCTAAATTGGACTTTTACAACTTTTTTTAAAAATCAGTCTCAAACAAAAACAGTTGACACTACAGCTTTCATCATTTAGGGCCACATAGGTTTAATGTCTACCTTTCAAATGACCTTCATATTTGTGACTTTTGTCTACTTTCCACCAAAATATCGAAGAAGTTCCTTAAGGGGTTCAATATACCCACTCTTCCCTTAGTAATAGTAGTAGTAGTAGTAGAAGAATTTTAAAAAAGTGTCATAAGGACGGAAGATAAAATAAACATCAGAGGAAAAGAGAGCTTCAATCAGACACTTTTCATACTAACTGATATCCAGATTTATGGTGCCATCGTGAGGAGTGCACAGCCCACAGAACGCGACACTTTGCGGAGTATTAAAAAACAACGCTGGAACAGCCTACACCTTTGATCCTGTTATCTGTGACAGCATCATACCTAGGAAACCCTTAAGGCAGGCGGACTTTGTAGACGGAGAGAACGAGAGAGAGAGAGAGAGAGAGAGAGAGAGAGAGAGAGAGAGAAGGAGAGAGAGAGAGAGAAGGTCAGTTTCGACCCTTCTCCACCCATCCCCTCCCCACTTCTCACCTTCAGGAAGGTCGGCTCTCTCTCTCTCTCTCTCTCTCTCTCTCTCTCTCTCTCTCTCTCTCTCTCTCTCTCTCTCTCTCTCTCAAGGAAGGAGATCAAGGAAAGTAAATCATTATCATTGTTTAAAATTAGACTCCATAAATTTCTATTTTCCCTTGCTCCTAATACAGATGATTGTATACATTTTGTTCTTTCCCATCTTGCGACAGTTTAATTTGTTCATGTGTGAAATAGCTTGTGTATGTGTGTGCTTGTGGTGGAGGGGTGGGGAGAGTGGGAGTAGGAGTAGGAAAGGGGTATTGGAGGGAGGTGGGGGGAGGGAGTATGTGTATTTCGGTACATTAATTTTCTTAGTAATTTTTTTAATTCTTACCATTGTTAAGGTTTGTGTTAGTTTGCAATCAATTTTATGTTAATTATTTTGTTTGTTCTGAATTTTTTTTAACAATTTTATTAAGGACTAGCTAGGACCTAATGCTATTATCCTATTAAAGGTTTCGACTTCGACTTCTCTGTCTCTCTCTGTCTCTCTCTCTGTCTCTCTCTGTCTCTCTCTCTGTCTCTCTCTGTCTCTCTCTCTCTCTCTCTCTCTCTCTCTCTCTCTCTTCCCCTACTCCCACTCTTAATACCCACCCGCACTCATTCTGTTCCCGCATGACATAGGTCGAGGCTCTTAATGTCCTTCGTGACACAGAGTATTCGCAAGTTCTCAAGAGCGCAGTTGCCCTTTTAGCTCTGTGATATCTACCTTCCTTTTCCCTTAAGCATTCACACAGTATACAAAACAATACTAAGACTTATTGTAGTGCGTTGTATTGCGGCCTATCGTATTACATGTATATATATATATATATATATAAACATCACAAAAAGTTAAGTACCACTTACATAAACGCAAGTCAAACAAAACCCACAAAACAGAAGTATTTGAAATTTTGGAATCAATTAATTTATTATGTCAATCAACATAATACCAAATTTCATTAAGAACGGTTTATTGGTTATTACGCTACAACAGTTACAAACGGGTACCCCTCAAAATCAAAAGTCACAACATCGCCCAATGTCAATAACGAGTGTGGCCTCCATTCGCTGCCACACAGTCAATGCATCGTTGCCTCATGGAGTTTACAAGACGAGCCAGGAAAGCCTGAGGTATTGCATTCCACTCCTGCTGAAGCCAGTCCAGCAGCTGTTGGCGATTAGCAGCAGGAGGATGATTGTCTCTTATTCTTCTACCGAGTTCAGCCCATACATGCTCAATTGGGTTGAGATCGGGACTATTGGCTGGCCAAGGCATGCGGTTGATTCCTGCTTGATGAAGAAAGGCGTTGACAGCTCGTGCCCGATGAGGTGTGGCGTTGTCGTCCTGAAGCACAGCATTAGGTCCAATCTGCTGAAGACCTGGGATGACCAGCGGCTGCAGTATTTCTTCCAAATACCTCTGCCCATTAAGGTTTCCATTTATGTGGTACAGAGGCGTCCTGTGGTGCGTACTTATTCCAGCCCAGACCATCACAGACCCTCCCCCGAAGGGAACGTGCTCCTGGATGACGTCATCTGCCAGCCGCTCTCTGGGCCTCCTCCAAACGCGAATTCGTCCGTCAGTTGGGTGCAGGCAAAACCGGGACTCATCGCTGAACATGACGTTGGCCCACTGACCACGATTCCACCGTGCATGCGCATCGCACCAGGCTCTGCGGGCTGCCCGGTGGTTCTGAGTCAGTCGGGGTCTCTTGAGTGGACGGCGAGCCCGCAAATTGGCGACATGAAGGCGATTGCGAGTTGTCTGAGAACTGATGGTGGTGTTAGTGCTTGCCCGCAAATGACCTCGGATAACATTGGCGGTCACTTGTCTGTGCTGTGTAGCTTGGCGACGGATGTAACGGTCCTCCCTCGCTGTCGTCTTCTTTGGCCGACCAGAGCGTGACCTCTCCCTGACAGTGCCGGTGGCATGGAACCGTTCTTGAAGTCGGATGATGACAGGGTGAGAGACATGAAGTCTGCGAGCAACTTCGCGCACCCCCACTCCATCCTGCAGCCACGTGATCGCTCGGGTTCTGTCGAAGTCCTGTAGTTTTTGTCTTGGCGGCATGTTCGTTTGGTAATGGTTTGTGCAAAATCGGCTGCTTATAAAGGCAAATGTGTGAGTAAAACACAACACACAGCCAGACATTTCTTTCAGCATTTGCAACCAAACATTGCTCACAAAAAAGTTTGATATATCGGGCGTGGAGCACGGAAAACCAGTATTTTTTGGGTCAAATACGCAGCCTTTAGGCGTCTCCCTCAAACTGCTCGTGGTGCACGTGCAGCTGCAGTTGCAGTCATTGTACACTTTACAACCCTGTGCACCAAAGCAAAGTGACTGTGAAGATTAAAAATTAATTTAAAGGGTACTGGTAACAAAATTTAAATTTGGTCGAATTTTCATGGTGGTACTTAACTTTTTGTGATGTCTATATATATATATATATATATATATATATATATATATATATATATATATATATATATATATATATATATATATATATATATATATATATATATATATATATATATATCATACTATCCTACCATCTCTTTTTCTGTCTCCCTCTTCTTCTGCCCCCTTGCACTGTACCTTGGAAGATGCCATAGAGTTTCCGTTTCTTCACCACTGTGTGAGCGAATCATCGTGTTGTCCAATGGCTTGTGTGACGGTCTGTCGGACTTCGTCGTTGGTGATGTGCTGGGTATAGCAAATGCCCAGAAGTCTTCTGTAGCACCTCATCTCCATGCTTTGTATTCTTCATTGTAGATAACGTTCCAAGCGAAAGCTTTTGTAAGGGGGTGATGCATGTATTGAGAGGGTTGCAGGGTGGGTTCGGTGCTGCTTGTGGTGTCTGTGGTGTGATTTTGTGGGTG
>JBAHVR010000327.1:495000-540000 GCA_036898135.1 Oncomelania hupensis
AATAGACCCAATGTTTCCCGACATGCCGGAAGAGGCGACTAACAGGGATGATGTCAGCACGGCATCACTGGGCGACAGTCTTTTACACAGAAATCACCGGCCTGGGCGGATAAACCTCAAATTACTATAGGTTCAACGACCACGTGCTCGGGGCCAAGGCGAACCACACTATACTCGTGGATTTTGGCTGTGGCCAACGGCCTGTAGGGGATTGGTCACCGCCAGGTCTTTCTTGCCCAAGACACACAGTATGATGAAAAGAACCACACACTCAATACAGAATCGGTCGTTGCCCGGGTCACCAAAGACCGCGACTCCTGTTGGCGACCAGGGCGGAGGTGATAAGTGGATTACTGATGGACACGGCGTTGGATTCTTGGTCCACAAAGACATTCTAGCCACTGTTGTGGGTTGCCGCCCAGTCTCCAGTCGATTCATTACCATCCGTCTGAGATCAACCCCTTTCAAAATCACCATGACTAAACATCAGACTAAGACGACAGCGAAGTCGAGGATTTCTATGAACATCTGCAGGTTTTCCTTGACTAAGTGCCGAGGAAGGACATAGTCATAGTGCAAGGCGACTGGAATGCCAAGGCTGGCCAAGATGCGTACCACAACTGGGGAGACACATGTGGACCCTACTGCAACAACGAGACAAATGACAGAGATCTCGAGACTCTTGGAGTTTGCCAGATACAACCATCTGATACTAACAAACACGCGTGGTCCTCACAAAAAGTCCAGTCGAAGGACCTGGCACTGTCCCAGCATGGAGCATCACAACCAGATTTACCACATCATGGTCAAGAAACGCTTCATATACTTATCAGTACAACTTATGTTAATCTGATGAATAAACATTGATACAACAACAAAGCTTCATATACATATATAAAGACATACCTAAATAATAAAATTAATAAATAAATAAAAATTACCCCGAGACACTGCGCTCTCACTCCTTCGGATGAGAGTATAAACCGAGGTCTAGTCTGGGCACGCACGCATTCCATCGCATGTGCTTCAAAGATCCTGACGCTCATGTCCTAGATGGGTGAGTGCCGGTTACTCATAATACGCCCAGCATGCAATAGGTCCCTTCCGGGTATAGCCCAGGTTTGTGCTCAGTCGTCTGGACGTCAGACTGTGTGCTCAAAGGCTGCAAATGGACACCTCGGATGGCGTGAGTCACATCCTGTATCGACCAGCGCCTTGAGCAGCTCTTGAGCTGGAAAAGCGCTATTTAAAATAAATAAATACGTACATACATTTAGCGGGGGATTGGATGTTGGGGAGGAGGGAGGAGGAGGAGGGGAGAGCGACACTAGTCCATTCCCATGAAGGGTGGTGTCCGGAGTCAGAGAGCAGACTAGATCAACGGAGACAGATTCTCCAGCGGACCAGACAGAGTGAATTGGCAGGGGCGCCTGCGGACTGATGTTGTCGGATAGGATCTCTTCGGACCGTGATTTCCTGTTGTGATGCAGCACGGGTCAGTCAACCAAGCTACTGTACGCTTTGCCGCAGTGTGGAGCTGAGCTGATGAGTCCAGTCAACTTTCTGGAAAGTTCATGCAGGCCGGACCAACCCACTCCCTGCTATGTGGAGCGGAATCCAAGCATACTTGGCATCCAAGTAGGATTATTATGTCCAGTATGTTGTCGTTTTAACTCCAGTCCTACTGTCTTAAGCGAGACAATCGCAATTACCCTAAAGGGTTCAAAACCTCTACCCACTAAGCAAAATCTTACGCAGCCTTCATACTTTACAGATAGTGGTTAGATGAATGGCTAGATGATGAAGTGATCACATGGGGATTGATGTCACTGCAGTATTATGCGCAACCAACCAAAGGTTCAAACCTCGCACCCACTAAGCCAAGCCTGTCCAGCCTAAATGCTCTTCATTAAAGTAAGTGACTAGATGAAGAAGTGTTTGATTATTGTCAATAAGGTCCTTCATGTTAGACAAAGGATGTCGCCGCAGTAATGTACACCAACCAACATAAGGTTCCACATTTTTACCCAACTAAGCCGAGCCTGTCCTCGTGCCTAGATCGTGTCTCTACAGATCGTGAGTGACTAGATCATGAGGAAGTGAAAGGGAGTATTTGCTTTCCGTTTGGGGTCCTCCATTTTAGACAATGGATGTCATCGCGGTCTGGAGGCGAAATGATTTTATGTCACATGGTCCCTTTCACACGAACTGTGAGAGTGATGATCCAAGTAAGATGGTGGTCCTGATACTCTTCTGATAGTAACGATACTGCTATGTGCTGTGCAAATACATTGGCTATGTGGGCTGCTTATAATACAGGCTGAGATTGATTTGATGGGTTGATGACATAATAATGATGATGATGATGATGATGATGAGGAGGAGGAGGAGGAGGAGGATAAGGAAGAGGAGTCACACGGGGTGCTGAAGTGATTATTGATGATGATGACGATGACGATGATGATGATGATGATGATGATGATGATGATGATGATGATGATGATGATGATGATGACACAGACGGCGAAGAAGAATAAGAAGAAGAAGAAGAAGATGGTGATGATGATCATGAGGATCATGATGATGACGATGGCATTTATGGTGGTGGTGGTGATACCGCTGGTGGTGATGATGATGATGTTGATGATGATGATGATGATGATCGTAATAATAATAATTATTTTAAAAAAAAAATACTACTACTACTACTACTACTACTACTACTACTACTACTACTACTACTACTAATAATAATAATAATAACAATAATAATAATAATAATAATAATAATAATAATAATAATAATAATAATAATAATAATAATAATAATAATGACGACGCATTCTGTAATACTGACTAATAACGTAGTTTCCGCATGAGCAGAAATGTTCAGTGCTTGGTTTGGTGTAGTGCAAACGAGACTATGAGACTGTATTTGCTTATCTTCTTACATAATATTTACCATCAAACTGTTTATCGGCGGACAATATTTTGTTAACCAGATCTAATTACGCATTGAATTGGTTCTATAGTGACGTATTTTAAACGTAAAAATAATAAATATCCCTAAAACCAGTGTTTTGAATTTGAACTAATATTGTGGTTCATTGAAGTTAATCGACGTACTGTAAGCTACACAGTTTATTTCTACAGAGATAACAATTTGTTTCTCCATCTTCCTATACGCTTGCGAAACATGGACCCTCACAGCAGATCTGCAACGAAGAATACAAAGCATGGAGATGAGGTGCTACAGAAGACTTCTGGGCATTTCCTATACCCAGCACATCACCAAAAACGAAGTCCGAGGACAACACGATGACCTGCTCACAGTGTTGAAGAAACGGAAACTCCAATGATACGGCCACGTCACCAGATCATCAGGCTTGCAAAGACCATCCTGCAAGGCACAGTGCAAGGAGGTAGAAGAAGAGGGAAACCGAAAAAGAGGTGGAAGGACAACATTCGAGAATGGACTGGCTTGACTTTGAACGAAGCCATCAGGGTTGCTGAGGACAGAGCAATGTGGAGTATAATGGTTAAACGATCATCTGTGGTGCCCCAACGACCTCAGAGTTATGGGATAGGATAGGATAGGGTAGGATAGCATAGGAGGAAAGATATAGAAAGCATAACTGGCGTGTTGGAATATTGTTCTTTGTCGTCGTACACAACCAACTAAGCTGGTCAATTCCTACATATTACTGGCCGTCATAATTTCCATAGCAACAAGCTTTGATCGAATCAGAATGTTGACAATTGTTGAAACTGACGATGACAGGTGTCTGTCATGGTTGTCGATCACTCGTAACATCTGATTCCTGTGCTAATGAATGTTCTGTTTCAGGACTAATTTGTTTTCAGGACATAAAAGGCTTTCTAAACGCAGTTTTTGCTACTGAATTTCACGTTCACAGGACATTTTTTTGTTAAGACATGAAATATGAATAATAACTTGTAAAAAGTAAATCAATGTTGTGGAGATCGAAGGCATGCAAGGAACATAATTACATGTGCACGAAATGCGACGGATCGTGATGGCTTGGCAATTCTCAGGTTTTTAGTGGATGAGAGAGAGAGACAGAGAGAGAGAGAGAGAGAGAGAGAGAGAGAGACAGAGAGAGAGAGAGAGAGAGAGAGAGAGAGAGAGTTATTCATTGCTTACAGGGTCCAGGGACTGCAAAGAGCCTAATCAGGACCATTAAAACAGGACTACAACTTGGTTGAAAGTGTACTCACCACTGATTCGTATAAAAAAATCTGCTGAAACAACCCTAGTGGTAACACTGAAGGCACTCCACCAGCCGGTCATTTTACAATAAATGCATCCCACGCAAGGGACGCCGAGGCTATGTACTAATTTATGGAACCCCCGTTGACAAAAACACAATCGAATATAAACATCATTATAAAATGTCAACAAAACACATACATATAAAATGCCTACACTGCTGAATAATAATATCATAGAAAGCCCTAGTGACATTAATTTGGCAGAAAGCGTCCAGTATTCCCAAGCTGACCCAACAGACCTCATACACAAATGAGGAGTTTTGGAAGAGTTTTCAAGAAAAAGGGTTGTGTCATTGTTCTAGCGAAGAATATTAGTATAGTAGATTGATAGAACAGAGTAGGAATGAGAAAGAACAAAGGAGAAGGACAGCGACAGTGGAAATTTAAAACACTAAATTTCCAGAAAGTAGGGATACTATTTATACAGAAACCCCAGGCACCCTCACGAATGAAGAGACAGGAGAGACAGACACAAAGACAGAGACAGACAGATTATTACTGGTAATAACATTATTACAGTTGGTCCAGGCTTACAGTTGAAGCGAGCACAAACACACTCACCACAGCCACGATCAGCCACTTGGGTGTGAGATGGGTTGACGGAAGATGCAGAACGACGGATGAGGAGGGAAGTGACGAAGGAAAAATTAGAATGAGTATCTATTTGCGGACAGCTAGTCGTGTGTCACCGTTGAAAAGCTGATGGTGATCGACGTTGATATGATAAAAAGCAATGGCACTTTTAATTCAGGCTTTATCGCAACACGTGGCTTGATAAAGTAAGGAAAACCCACGCTATGTGTCCGGGGACGTTTATCTATTAACGTAACGTAACGAGAGAGAGAGAGAGAGAGAGAGAGAGAGAGAGAGAGAGAGAGAGAGAGAGAGAGAGAGAGACAGAGTGAGACAGACAGACAGAGAGAGAGAGAGAGAGAGAGAGAGAGAGAGGAGTAGGAAGGGAGGGAGAGAGAGAATGAGGAGGAGGAAAAGAAGAAGAGAGAGATTCGAAGAAGAAGGAGAAGGAGGAGGAGGAGACGAAACAACAACAACCACAACAACAACTAACAAACAATAATCACACATATTGGAAGAGCAGGAACGAGAGAATGCCAAGAGATAAAATGGGCGTTTAATGCAATGAGCGAAATTAATACCCACAGATTTGGGGATGAGGTTGATCCCCTGATTTATTTTACGCTTGCAATCAGGAGATGGAAAAATGTTTTCTATGCGTCTGTGATCCGGTGAATACAAATTCAGCTGCTGGGTTCCTAGTGCGACGGCGGTAGTTGTGTTTTTTATTTTGTTTTATTTATTTATATGTAATGCGATTGTCCGGGTTTGTGCTTTACAGCGCTTTTAAAGTCTGGCACGGTGTGTGAGGGTAGGGGGTATAGGGGAGGGGAGTTTGAGTGGTGGAATGGAGGGTAGTGGTAAGGATGGTTCCAACGTGTGTGTGTGTGTGTGTTAAGTCAAGTCAAGAAATTGTGTGTGTGTGTGTGTGTGTGTGTGGGTGTGTTTGTGTGTGTGTGTTAAGTCAAGTCAAAAAATCTTGTGTGTGTGTGTGCGTGTGTGTGTTGTGTGTACGTGTTTATTATTTTTTACAGCATACTCCGACACAGTTTTCCAATTGTAGCGTCACGATGGAACAGTGCCTAGGGTATACATACGCTAGCATATTGTATCGCCAGATGTTAAGCTTTGCCAAATCTCGTTACCATCATCTTGGATGGGACTAGTTATAGTACTTGGATGCAAGTACTGGGCGACACAAAGACTCAAATACGGCACCATACTCCCCTAATCCACCCAGCTGTGAATGGGTAGATAAAACCCTGGCTCCGTTTTGAACTGGGGACGGTTAAAGCAGTGACGGGAGAGGAGATGGGCATCGCCCTCATGAAGGCGGCCTTGAGAAAAGGGGAAGCCTATAGCGCTACTTTGGCAGAATCAAGCAAACGCCTTCTTGGCTTTTTCCTGGAACTTTTTGTTTTCCCCTCAAGGCAGTTCTGTTTTGCACTCTCAAAAAAACATTAAAAGCAGTCTACCGTGCATTCCGTGTCACGCACCACAATCCCCCACCACCACCACAACCACCTTCACCACCACTACTAGCACCATTTTCACCAACCACCCTCACGACCACCCCCCACCCCCCCACTATGACCCCGTACTAGCACTGCGAAGAATTAAATGGCGATCGATCCTCACAAAACCGCTATTTGCAAAACTCCAGCAACCGCAGCACAGGATATCCAAACAGGATAGTGTAGGATTTGCACCGTACCACAAGGGGTAAATTTGCTTTGTTCTCTCTACAAAATTGGCCTGAGCTCTTTGTATTTTGTCTCGTTGCCATTTTGTCTTCAGTTTTTGTTTCTACTTGTAGCCTATTGTGTTTCCTTTTCCTCAGCGTTTCTTTCTCTCTGTCAAATGTCATTCTACACTTCCCAATTATAACCTCCCTAATATACTATTTCCGCCATTTTAGCGACTTTTGCTTTTTCATTTTTTTCCCCCCTTCTTTTTGTCTGTCGTAAGTCTCGCTACAAGTTCAATTATAGGATTCCAGTATATGTTTATCGCCATTTTAGCAACTGTTTCTTTTGTCTGTCATGTTTCTTCTTCTTCTACAGGTCACAATTATAGCATCTCTCTATAGATTTTCGCCATTTGTAACGACGTTTCCTTTTTTTTTCCTAATGTGTTTCCCTCAGGCCATCCTCATGCCCACCGCCTCCATCATTTCCTTCTGTCAAATTGCTGCTACATATTCAATTATAGGATTCCAATGTATGTTTATCGCCATTGTAGGAACTGCCTTTATTGTGGTCATATTCTTCTTCTGCGTCCCAGTTAATACAGCCTCTCTCTATAGATTATCGCCATTTTTGCGACTTTCGCTTTGATTATATCTCTTCTTTTCTGTCGTTCCTTTTGTGTGTCTTCTTTGGGTTTAGTCCGTAGTTCCCCCAGGTCTGTAATGGTTCCTCAAAGCTCTTCAGGTCTATGTTCCCCCAGGTCGAAAATTCCCCAGGACTACAATTATTTCTATAGGTCTATGTCCTTCTCTCAGATCTGTAGCCTACATTCCCCCCATTATTCTGGTTCTACTTTCCCCCAAGGTCGGTGTTTCCTCAAACCTTCTTTCCCCGATATTTGTTCTTTCGGGTGTATGTGTACCCGGATGTAGGCATTTGTTTTCTAAGGCCTGTGTCCCCACGCCTGTGTACCCCCCCACCCTCCCTTTCTACCCACTGGTCTATTTTTCCTCAGTTCTCTTCAAGTCTTTGTTGTGCCAGGTCTATATTTTTCCCATGTCGATGTTCCTTTAGGTCCATGTTTATCCAGGTCTATGTTCCCCAGGTCTGCATTTCCTCAGTTCTGTGTTTCCCCAGGTCTATGGTTCTTCCTGCCCCCCCCCCCCCCCTTTACCTCCCAGATCTGTCACAAATATACGTGGAGGAACATAGGCCTAGGGAAACATTGACCTGGAGAACATGGGTTTGATCACGTTTGGTTCCCATATGGGCTTCCTTTTCTTTATGTATCTAGTCATATTTCTTCACGCCAATTACAGTCTCTGTTGGCGAGAGTCGTTGGGTTTGTTCAAACGGAGGTTTCAGATCATTCGACCATTGTTTGCCTACGTTTTTCCTTCGATCGTCGTATCCTGTAAGCTTACCTCTGTCTTTGTTCCAATCAGTTGACCATAATTAAACAGTTCAATGCCTCCCCCCCTACCCCCCCCACCCCCCCTTAGTAACGTAAAAAAACAAAAAAAAATATTGACCTCTAGATTTGTTCAAACTTGGCGATCGTAAAACCTTGTGTACTGACGACAGACATTACAACGTTTGCCGTCTGTTATTCATTGTATCCTATTTGCTTTGTGTTGTGTTGGATTGTATCCTATCAACTTTTTTTGTCATGTCAAGAAAATTAATGTGCGTCTTAACCCTAGATCAAAATGCGATTTTATAACACCAAAAACTACAAAAAGTCTCTTTCTCGCAAAAGAATTACTCATTTATAAAATAATATAATACAATATAATATAATATAATATAATATAATATAATATAATATAATATAATATAATATAATATAATATAATATAATATACAAGATGCCATCATACATATTTTCTTCAATCGAACTCAAAAGGCGACGATCAGAAGAGATATCTATTACAGAAGTCGGAAAAAAATGCATTTTTATTTTGCAATTGTTGGATTGACTGCATCCAATACCATTATTGAAGGGACGGAAAAAACCGAAGTACCCGGATAAAACTCTCGATGTCTTGAAAAGTCTCGTACCTAAGTCACGTGACTTCGTTCCACGCGGAGTTCGAACCCGCGACTTTCGGCACAGAAAACCAGCTTACTATCAACTGTGCTACAAGGCCACATCCCGGGCCATAATTTTGTTGACATAATTGTATTATACACTTTTGTATGTCTGAGGTTTGGGGGAATTGGAATCTGAATGTTGTTTCCGAAATATCCGCTTGTTGTACATGCTGGGGACTTGGGCAACCTCTGCCTTGTGCAGTTCTTTCAGCTGTAGGCGCGGTTTCTAAGGACACGTTCTTTTTATGTTTGCTTGCGAGAACGTTCAGTTCAGTGGGTAGATTAACGTCCCCGGACACAGAAGCGTATAGGGGACTTCGCGAGAACGTATGTAGAGGACCTCTATTTCCTTGTGGCAACAGATCGTGCATCAGTTCCTCCTCCAGACAAAAATCGCCTGTATTCGTTTGAAAAGAAAAAAAAAATCAGTCACATATTCGCATGTATTGGGGCATTTTTATTTTTCTTTCCTAAGAGTTTTTTTCTTTCCTAAGAATACTCTTTCTTAGATTAAAAAAAAATAATCCCTTTCTTTTATAGATTATTCTCTCTCTCTCTCTCTCTCTCTCTCTCTCTCTCTCTCTCTCTCTCTCTCTCTCTCTCTCTCTCTCTCTCTTTCTCTCTCTCTCTCTCTCTCTCGTGTTTTTTTCTTCTTCAGAATTTCCCTTTCGGACATCATCACTGTGGACACACCAAACAGCTATTACGTTACCGTTAACAAACTACGAATATCAGCTGCAGATTGTAAATATTAGGACCAAAACCCCATTTAATATGAAACTCTGTAGTTTTAGCATGAGAATGTTCAGTTTGGCCCCGTCATTCAAAAGCGCGGAACGGACGGTGAAAGCGAGACAGACTCAAGTTACACCGCATTAAGAGCAGTTTACAAATCGATCCGTTCAAGAATAATTCGGAGTTCGAGGCAATTTCGCCCCAGTTTGAAAAACGGTTAGGCGTTAAGGTCTGTTTAGTCGGCCGTTCCTCGTTACACAGGTAATCTTTAATGTCCAATATTGTTGATTTTCAGATTTCTTCTTTGAAAAGGCAATTAGCAATGCAAATGGTTTTATAATTTTTAAAGACTTTCTTGGTTTCCGTTTATGGCATTTAAATTACTGTTGGAATTCAACTTTTAATTCTTTGATCTTTATTTTTCTCCATAAAACTGTATATTTTTTTCTGTCATTTTGTGAACTTCAAACCTTTATAATTTCAAACAGTGTAATTTTACTCGGAAATTCAATATCATTCAAACTTCTGAAGTTATAATAATTGTAGTGGTTTTAACTCGCATTGTTATATTATTCTTTCTTTATTATTATTATTATTATTATTATTATTATTATTATTATTATTATTATTATTATTATTATTATTATTAGTATTATTATTATTAGTATTAGTATTATTTCTTTTCTACAGCGCAAATTTTAGACTAGTAGTCTGCTCTAGGCGCTCGCAAGCATGCACGTAGACACACTTGCAAGTTAAATAACAAACAACAGTTACACGAGACATACATAAATAGGCATAAATTGTCAGCAAGTAAAATATATTATTTGTTATAAAATTGGATATTGAACGGTTTTGCGTGCGCAATAAAAATTCCTTTTGTCAACAAAACATGATTTATCCTGAGTTTCGGAGCTGGCTATGAGCTTACATGGAAGGAGGGGTGCGGGGGTCGTGGACATTAAGAGGAAGAGGGAAACGTGGAAGTTACATAAGTGGCTGGGAAGGAGAGGAGGGAGGAGATGAGTGCTGATGAGTGCTGATAGGTGCTGATGAGTGTTGATGAGTGCTGAAATTGGAACAGGACGAAGAGGAGGAGGGGGGAGGAAGGAGGGAGATAAGGGAACGGGCCGGAAGAGAAGGAAGACCTGTGGGTGGACGAGCACGGAAGGGAGAGAGGATGTGAGAGAAAAATTGAGTGTTAAAAGAGACATATATAGCTTATGTATATATATTTAAATCTCTCTCTCTCTCTCTCTCTCTCTCTCTCTCTCTCTCTCTCTCATTCAAATTCAAATATTTCATGTTCAACAAGGATGGAGATCTTATGCTAAAAAGAGAGAGAGAGACAGACAGACAGACAGACAGAGACAGAAACAGAGAAAAGAGAGAGAGAGAGAGAGAGAGAGAGAGAGAGAGAGAGAGAGAGAGAGAGATATTCAAATATTTTATGTTCAACAAGGATGGAGTTTTTAGGCTATAAACCTAATCTTGAAATCTGTTCTTGCATCATTCACTCTCACATTCATGCTAATATTTAAACATGTAAGCATTCGTCCACAATTTGTAATGGAGAACGATAGATAGATAGATAGATAGATAGATAGATAGATAGATAGATAGATAGATAGATAGATAGATAGATAGATAGATAGATAGATAGATAGATAGATAGATAGATAGATAGATAGATAGATAGATAGATAGATAGATAGATAGATAGATAGATAGATAGATAGATAGATAGATAGATAGATAGATAGATAGATAGATAGATAGATAGATAGATAGATAGATAGATAGATAGATAGATAGATAGATAGATAGATAGATAGATAGATAGATAGATAGATAGATAGATAGATAGATAGATAGATAGATAGATAGATAGATAGATAGATAGATAGATAGATAGATAGATAGATAGATAGATAGATAGATAGATAGATAGATAGATAGATAGATAGATAGATAGATAGATAGATAGATAGATAGATAGATAGATAGATAGATAGATAGATAGATAGATAGATAGATAGATAGATAGATAGATAGATAGATAGATAGATAGATAGATAGATAGATAGATAGATAGATAGATAGATAAGGCCTTGAGCAGTTCTTGAGCTGGACAAGCCCTACATAGGAACGATTACATGTAAATACAATAAATAAAAGAAGGGGAAAATTGAAACTTTGGTAATCATGGATAAAGATTTTAGACTTATGATAAAGTCTAAACTTCCAATCTGTCCCTTAACAAATTAACATAATAAGGAACCTTTAACATTAACTTGCAAATTTGAAAAACTTGAAAAAGAGAGAGAGATTGATGACGATGGCGACGACGATGATGATGATGATTACAATGATGATGATGATGATAACGATGATGATGATGATGATGATGATGATGATGATGATGATGATGATGATGATGATGATGATGATGGTGGTGGTGGTGGTGGTGGTGGTGGTGATGAGGCATTAAACCCTTTGTAGAGAAGAAGAGAGGAGACAGTAGCGAGAGAGAAAGAGAGTGAGAGAGAGAGAGAGAAAGAAAGAGAAAAGAGGAGGAGGGGAGGGGGTGCAAGATGTAGAAGAACATAGAAGGAAAACAGTGTAATTGTTTAAAGTGCATAATTATAGTGATACTTCAAAGATTTTAAATGTTCTATATCTAGTTTGAGGAATAGGATATGCATCATACGTTCATATTCAAACTTGGAATGTCGGAAAGAAAAAAGAGAGAGTGGGGGTGGAGAGGGGCGATTTGTGCGCATTGGATTTTCCAAAGAAGCCTTAAAGTGTTCTACATTCAGGAAAAAGGTTGGGGGTGGGGGATGGAGGATGGAGGAATTGTGAACGGGGAGTGCAGAGTGGAAGGATGGGAGGAAGGGGGCGGGGGGTGGGAAGGTGGTGTTATTTTATGGGTGATATGTGCTTATTGACATTTCAAAAAAGTATTAGAATGTCCGATAGTGTCGCATCTCGACGATTCTTTTGGAGAGAAATTATAGGGATAATAGTAGGAGGGGTGGAGAGAGACAGAGATAGGGATGGAGGGAGGAAGTGGGACCTTGGGAGGGGTGGGGGAGGGGGCTATTATAGGAAAAGATTTTTCTTCCAAGACATTGTTTTCTCCACGGACGCTTTTTTTTGGACCTGAAACCGCCAAACGGCTATTATTATTATTGCGAAGGCCACTGAAACTGCAAGATTAGCATTGCCAACAAGAACATTTTCGTGTAAGGCGTTGTCAGATGGTGTGCGTGTTTGTACGCTTTGATGCGGTGTCCTGTAGCACTTCCCACTTAGCGAAACGTTTCCATTAAACGCTAACAGCATTGAAATCATTAATTTCTTACCGGCGAATTACTTAATATTGGGAAGGGGGGGAGGTCGGACGCAGAAGCATTCTGGCACGCGTGGTTGGAGATAGGAGGGAGGTTGCACAGTACCCCTTCCCCCCGCACTCTCCTCCCCTCTCCTGAATACCATCCCTCCCCTACCATCTCAAGACTTCATCAGTAAATGACTAATGTCATCTTTATGCTCCCTTTCCATCACTTCCTCTCTCTACCCCCCCCCCTCTACCCGCCAAGAATTCATCAGTAAATGAAAGTACGTTTGTGAGGGTTACTCAGTGGTATGTGGCGCTTCATAGCTCGCAAGGTTGCATCAAGTGTGTGTCTTAAATTGCGGTATTGTCGGATCCTGCACGGCAACAGTCGCCTGTTTAGTGTACTCACAGCACCGGAAGCTAGTCTTAAACGTTACCTACCTTACTGTTTTGGAGAAGTGAGAGAGAGAGAGAAAGAGAGAGAAAGCGAGGGAGAGAGAGAGAGAAGGAGAGAGAGAGAGAGAGAGAGAGAGAGAGAGAGAGAGAGAGAGAGAGAGAGAGAGAGAGAGAGAGACGCAGTAGCGCTCTATTTATATCATTAATTTGACCATTTGTTTTAAACGTCTTATTAGTTTATAGTGTGACACAGTACTCAAGCGTGCATCAAGTGTGTGCGACTTGGCGGTGTCGGTTCGAGACTGCAACTTTCTTTATTTAATCGTTTTCATATTGCGCTTTTTCTAGCTCAAGAGCTGCTCAATGTTGGATGACTAGATCTAGGACCAGTATTGCGGTATAGCTATTGTAAAGAACAAGGTAATATACACTCCATGCCCGGTCTAAAAGCATTTCGATAGAAAATATATAAACAAATAAATAAATATAAACTTCAGAAGTGACAGAGCTAAGCTCGTGGTCTAGGACAGAGGATGTTGGTTCCATCCAAGATCCACACAATAATAATAATAATAATAATAATAATAATAATAATAATAATAATAATAATAATAATAATAATAATAATAATAATAATAGATAAGCTTACATGAACAAAATAACACAAATTGTATGAACACTAGACATTTTTCTGCGGCAATTAACAATAGATTCGAATAAATAGATACATAAAGAAAAACATAAATACATACAAACTTACATAAAAAATTGTAAACAATTTTCATTTGAGTAATACTCATCTGTAATTTATTTTATTGGAAGGTTCGTGAAGGTTTAGGAACATTTTTTTAAAGGTTCCCGGATCCTAAACCTAGGTTCCGGAACCCCTTGTTTTGTTCAGGATCTGGGAATCTAAATAAAATGCTCATGAACTTCTACGAACCTAGCTCAGTTGGTAAGAGCGTCTTGCTAGTAACCGAAAGGTCGCTGGTTCGAATCCCGGATTGGTCAACGTGTGATCATATTATTTTCCCCTTTACCAACAACTGGCCCGCTGGTGTCAGTATAAATCGGTCCAGTAGTCACCAATATGCGAAAGTGTCGTGTGACTATAATCTACAAACAAACAACAACTACGAACCTTCCAATTAAGACAGGACTTTACTCCGTCAGTCCTCCATGCATGCAGATTAATATAGTTCCATCTGTAGAGAGCATGAGTATCTCAGAGGATGCGTCGAGTGCCATCCATGTTCAACTGTGGAATGTATGCTGACTTGCAGTCTTTCGGTTTCTTTCAGGACAGATAGGCTTATAAGCCTAAAACCTTTAAATACTATTAAACGTTCCTGGTTGTCAGTATTCAAATATTCTGGTAGTTACATTAGTGCGGAGCGAGTAGAGAGAGGAATATTGTAGTTGCAGATTACCAATGAAGGTGTTGAAGGGAAGTAATTTGGTGGGTTTTCCTTCAACTTTCTCTGATCCTGGGTGACGCCGTATCGTTAAATCGTCTAAAATGCACATTTGCTGCAACCTAGCGCGCTGGCATGTAGGCCACCGAATCACCTCAAAGGCAAATGTCCTGTAAATGGTGAAAATATATATGACCTGCTCACAGTGGTGGAAAAACGTAAACTCCGATGGTATGGCCACGTCACCAGATCATCATGTCTTGAAAACCATTCTGCAAGGCACAGTGCTGTTGTTGTTGTTTTATTCCATTTAAAGTGCAGGAGGCTTGCGCCTATTTACACTAAAGCACAGTGCAAGGAGGTAGAAGAAGAGGGAGACCGAAAAAGAAGTGGGAGGACAACATTCGAGAATGGACTGGTTTGACACTGAGCGAAACCATCAGGGTTTCTGAGGGCAGGGAAAGATGGAGTACGCTGGATAAATGATCATCTGTGGTGCCGCTACGACCTACGAGTTACGGGATAGGATATAGGATATATTATAAACAATGCTCTGAATATTATCTTCATCGTTCTTCTCCTTCTTCTCTATACCATTTTTTTTCACTGTGTTATATCTAAGTTGTCAAAATGATTCATTTCAATGTTGGGCTGTCCTCCACCCCCACCCCCCTCTCACTCCTAAGTGGAACGGCAATGCACACTTATATGCTGGAATGAGTCAACGGATGCCCCAGTTTCTCAGTTTTCATCATTGTCATGGTGGTCGTCGTATCGTCCTCATCGACGTCTTTCAGTCGTCATCGACATTATCGTTATCATTGTTGTTGTCATCGGCATCATCATTTACGATTACGATAGTAGTATCATCTTCGTAGTCGACGTCATCATCGTCGTTGTTCTTAACGCCATCATCATTAATTGTATCCTCGTGCTCCTCCTCCTTGTCCTCCTCATCCTCCTCCTCATCATCATTATAATCCTCAACATTATCATCATCAGCATCACCATCGCCATCATCATTTCTTCTTCTTCTTCTTCTTTGTTTTCCTTTTTCTCCCGTATTATATATCCTTGGCCACGTCCTCATCCTCCTTCTTCTTCTTCATTTTCCAATCGCGTCCTCTCTTCCTCCTACTCCTTCTTTCAAACGAGTGAGTAAATTTATGGGATCAACCCAATTTGTTAGGGGATGGTGGTAGGGTGGGATTATTGGAAAGGAACCGTTTCAGCGCTTATTTTTGGCATGTTTATACCGGAACGCGCTTTGAAGAAAAAAGTGGTTTGTTGCGTAACAGTGGCTTGGTGCAATTTTAAATCTTAAAGAAAATACGAACAAGATTACTTTTACGTTTTTTTGTTTTGTTTGGTTTTTTATTTTTTATTTTTTAAATAATGCAACGCTTCTATACCCTGCTAAGTTACCTCCCCGCCCCCCAACCTCTCACCCTCCTGGTACTATCCCTCCCCCCTTTAATTTCCCCCCCTCCTCCCCATCTCGGTACTCCTGTCTCGGCCTCCGCGCACTTTACATAATCATCTCCCCACCCTCCGGATTTGAAAAGCAAATGTCCAAGAGCTGTCGTATGGACGATAATTAACAAACAAACAAACAAACAAACAAACAAAAGCCAACAATGTAATACCGCGTACACGTGTTAATGAACCGTGTTTAATTGATTGATTGATTGATTGATTGTTGCTTTAGGTCCAGCGGACTCTTCCGAGCCGAATCAGGACCGGACAACCCCCGATCCGCATAAAAGATCTGCTGAAACAACCCTAGTGGGAAAATTGAATGCCCTCCACCGGCCAGCCACTTTACAATAAAGACATTCCACGCGGGGGACGGCTGAGGGCTCACCTCAACTACGCGAACCCCCGGTTACAAAAACAAAATAGAATACAACCATCATTATAAATTATCAACAAAACACATACATATAAAATGCCTATAGTGCTAAATACTAACATCATAGGAAGCCCTAGTGACCACTCAGCAGAAAGCGTCCAACACTCCCAAGCTGATCCAACAGACCTCATACACAAACAAGGAGTCTTGTTTAGGAAGAGTTTTCAAGAGAAAAGGTAGGTCATTGATCTAGCGAAGAAGAAGATAGTATAGCAGAGTGATAGGACAGAGCAGGAATGGGAAAGAGTAAATGAGGAAGATAGCGACAGTGGGAATTTAAAGCACTAAATTTCCATAAAGTGGGGATACTTATTTTATTTATTTTATTTATTTAATTTAACGTCTATTCACATCTGTGATATTAGACAACATATTAAATTAGAAACAGATTAACTTAAAATTAAAATAAAGAAGTTAATATTAACAACAATTAATATAACGACATAATTATATAAAAGAAATCTATTGTTATTGCTTGTTTATGATGTACGAATGAATAAGAAAGCAATATGACAACATATATGCTTATTGCAATCTTCGCGGAGAATGCATTTTAAAATATATTAATTGCGAAATACTTACAGATTAATCTATGAATAAAACATAAGTAATGAAAAATATAACTATTTAACCTAATTCTTTGAGCATAAACTTTTTTGATGAAACCTCTGTTAAAACTTAAATTTGAACTCTATGGATCGTTTCAAATAATCAGTATATTTTATAAATTTAATTTCAATGATAAATGGAAAACATGTGAATGAATACCATCTTGAAAATGACATCTTCATTATAACTTATGCCTTTTTTGATTGACGTATAAGTTGTCCTTTGTAATCAAATTTTTTTTTACCTCATACTTTGCATACAATTGACAATCATGCCTTTTAAGCGTTTGGTGATGATAGGCGCATGATTCCATTATTATTATTATTATTATTATTATTATTATTATTATTATTATTATTATTATTATTATTATTATTATTATTTTATTATAAGAATTGACCAATTGGAGAATATATTAGTGCTTTAGATATATTTACATATGATTTTAAGTCTAAGTCTTGAGTGCTATTTAATTTATCATAACTGCTAGGTAAATATTTCTTTATATCTTTACAATGTAATATTAAGTGTGGGATGGTTATATTTTCATTACAAATGCAAGTAATATTTTTACAAAATTTTGTTTTCCAAGAATTTAAATATAATCTAAATGCTAAACTAGAAATATGTCTAGGGACTCCTGATATACTAATTAAACAGGAATCTGAAATTTCTTTTTTAGTAATATTATTAATTATACAGTACATTTCTTTAACTGATAATCTAATATGAATTTTCATAGCATTAATATTTTTTGCTCCCTGTTTTGCTGCTCTATCTGCTTCATCATTATGTATTATTCCGCAATGTGATGGCAGCCAACAAAAATTTATATTTATTCCTGTGCTTTTCAAAGAGTGAATGAGATGTTTTATTTCAAATATTATATCATATCTGTCATGATTTTTATTAGAATTTAATGCATATAACACCGATTGTGAATCAACACATATGAGAATACCATACAAAGCAAGTGGTGTATTAATTAATGTATGAAGAGACATTAATATAGCCACCAGCTCTGCAGTGAATACTGAATGATTTTTACCCAAGTAAAAAGATTTTATAATTTTAAGGTCTGGAATTACAAATCCTGCTCCTGTATCTCCTGAAGAAATTACAGACCCATCTGTATAAACTTTTAAATGTCTATAATAATGTTCATTTATATGTTCTCGGGCCTCTGTAGCTATTAAATAAGGATGTTCATGTTTTTTAAAATTAGTATAATTAATATTATATTGTGCGCTTTCCATTTCCCATATGGGATATGGAGCATTAATGAGTTTTGGCGCAACTTGTTGTGGTAAAATATTTGCATCATTAAAAATATCCTGAGTATATGTTGAAATTGTTTGTAATGAAATTACATCTTTTGTTCTCTTTGGAAAATCAATATCAGATCTAGTATTTAGATCCTCTTGCATATTATTTTCTACTGCATGACTTCTAATTAAATATTTTGCGCATGCAAGTTTTCTATAATCTCCTAAAGATAAAACACCTGCTGCTGCATACGCATCTGTAGTTTTAGTATGAATCGGTACACCAAGTGCTATTTTTATAATCTTACTATCTAAACTTTGTAATTTGTTCAAGTACGTTTTATGTGCAGAAAAGAATGCTTCTTGACCAAAGGATAGTTGAGATCTCACAAGAGTACAAGCTAAATTAATTAACATTTTTGTATCTTGACCCCATGATTTTTTACTTATTACTCTAATAAGATAAAAACTTTTCATCGCCTTTTGTATTAAATAATTGATGTGTCTTTTCCAATTTAATTTTCGTGTGAAATATACACCTAAAAATTTTACTTCTTCTACATATTTAAGTTCTTGTGTTTCAATATAAAATTTAGGAAATATTTTTGGATTTTGACCATTATTAAACAGTAACATGTTTGTCTTTTCACTAGATAGTTCAAGGCCATTATTAGTCATAAAAAGGCAAATGTTATTTAGTTCTAATTGATATACATTTTGTATGTGTTTAATTTCATATAAAGAAGATCTTTTCCTCAAAGATACGTTAGTCCATATTGCGATATCATCTGCATACTGAACAATGTGTATATTTTTACTTAATTTTTTTGGTAAATCATGAATAAGCAAATTAAATAATATAGGTGATATAATCGAGCCTTGTGGAATTCCCATATTTATAAAATGTTTGTTAGAATAAGAATTTCCAACTTTTACAATCATGTTTCTTCCTGTAAGGAATGTTTTAATATATTGATATATGTGGCCTGATAATCCTATGTTTTTAAGCTTATACAATAATCGTTTGTGCCATACTCGATCGTATGCTTTTCGTATATCAAAAAAGGTTGCTAGTAAACTCTTTCTTTTAGCAAATTGCTTCTTAATATGTGTAGAGAGTTTAACAATGTGATCTACTACAGATCTGCCTTTCTGAAAACCTGCCTGATTAATAGGTATGACATTGTGTTTATTGCAGTAATATGACAGCCTATTGAGAATAATCTTTTCCATTAATTTACTAACATGCGAAGTAAGAGCTATTGGTCTATAATTTGCTGAGTCTCTCCGTGATTTTCCACTTTTTAATATAGGTATAATTATAGATGTTTTCCAAATATTTGGCAGATTTCCTGTTTCCCCAGCATTTTTGTATGATTTTATGTAAATAATTTAACCACATGTCTGGAAGATGTTGTAAAAGTGTATAAGAAATCCCGTCACATCCTACCGCAGATTTTTTATTTCCTAAAATTTGTAGCGCTTCTTTAATTTCTGTGAGAGAAATGTCTGCATTAATTACATTGTTGTTGAGTTGATCTTCAGGATCTTTATATATATCTGAATTTTCAGCTGTTTCTCTAAATTTAATATTTTTATCTGTTAAATTATGACTGTTACTTTCATTGGAAAACATTTTAGCAAACACTTCAGCTTTACCTTTGCATGAAATGAATTCTTTGTGTTCAACTTTAATTGGACATTGAGGAAGTTGAAAGCCAGTTTTCATTTGTGAAACTTTTTTCCAGATTTTTGAAATGTTATTGTTTTCAGTTATTTCATTATTGCAAAATTTTGTCCAGTATTGTTTTTTTTCTAATGCAATAATTTTATTGCAAGCTATTTTAGCCTTTTTCATATTTGAAAATCTATTTCTGATTTACTACACCATTTTTTATATGTGCTTTTTTTATTTTGTACTGCCTTCTCACATTCTTGGTTCCACCAAAGATTTCCTTTATGTTTATTATTTTTATGTTTCTTGATGATAGGAATTGATCCTTTGGCTGCAAAGATGATTGTTTCATTAAATTTTGTAAACATTTTTTCAATATCATCGTCTTTCATGAAATCATTTTCAGAATTTAATAAAAGTGATTGAAATTTTTCCCAGTCTGCACGACCATATGAAAATGTAGGAATATCATCTTCATTCTCATCTACTTCAGGTTTTTCATTTAAAGTTATTGTTATTGGTAAATGATCACTACCCAGCGAGTCTTGACCTATATCCCAAATACAGTCATCTGCCAATTCAGGTGAAATTAATGTTAAATCAATAGCATAAGAGTTTTGATTAAAACAGTCAGGAATCCTAGTTGGTCTTCCATCATTTAAAAGAACAAGATTAGAATTTATAATATTGTCTGTAAATTTTATATTAGTATTATGATCACAGTCTGAGTCCCACACTGGAGAATGAGAGTTGAAGTCTCCTGTAATTATCCATCGTTCATTATTATTAATATTGGTTAACCAGTCACAATTGGTTTCCTTTGGTCCTTTGGGGATGTATGCACACACGATGTTGATATGAAGAGTATTATTGATTTTAATTTTTATCATAGAAGAAAAAGTATCTTTGCCATCATTTGACTCAACTGGAGGTTTGCACGATGTATATTCTAAATCATTTCGGACATATATTGCCGTTTGTATTTTCATATTATTTTTAACAAATGGTGTGACTGGAGGAAAATAATATCCATCTATCTTTGGTAATTTATTTCTATTTACTTTTAATGATTGTAATGATAAAACGTGATAAGAATGTAAAATCAAATGCTGATTAAGATATATCATGTTTGCATGAATTGAACGGCAATTCCATTGCAAGACACTAAATCCACTTTTCATTTCAGAGTATCTAAAGTGAAATAGGTACTGTGCTAATATTCATTTCATCAATTTAGCGGACAGCCCACAGTCAAAGTTTTACTGGAGAATACGCAGTAGACATTTGGACAAAACATCCAATCCTTTCGCATTTGGATGTATACAATCTCGGTACAATGATCTTATTGCTGCTCCGGATTTAGTGAGGAAACCTGAATCATTGTCAAGGAATTCCGCACCACACCTTTTACAGGCCATACTCAGTGCATCATTTGATGCATCGACCTTTCTTCTTAGAAGACCTCTAGGAGGGATGATTGCAGAGCAGTGAATGACTGCCTTGGGAAATGTTGTTTTAACATTTTGAATCAATTTCATCCAAATTTTCATTGTAATGTTTCTGGTTTTGCAGTTGTTGATTCCAACATGAATAATGCATCGTTCTATAATCTCATTTTGTTCCATAGTGTGAATCCAACTGCTTACATCTTCCAGTGTGATACCCGGAACATAGATAATTTGAGTGTTCTTGTTTTTGTCTGTTATTTTCTCTTCTTTCAGTCCCTTGATTGTCGAGTCGCCTATGACCAGATTTAGCGCGTCATTTGCAACCTTGCAGGTTTGTAGTTGTTCAGATGGTGTATGATTTGTTGTTTCCCCTACATCTGGAATGGGAATGGTTTCGATGTGGCACTTCAACTTTAATGTTTCATCGATTTTGTTCTTTTCACGGACTCTAGGAAGTTCAAAGACTGCTCGTATTTGCTCAATGGTTTCTTCTTTCAAGATTGGATTCATTTGTACTTGTGAGCCTATGTATGTCATTCTGTATATGTCCTCCAAATTTTGTTTCAGGTCTTCTTGACTATTGCTGTTGATGATCGGAATCACGGTGGTTCGAACAAAGTTATCAAAAGTTGGTGGTTGGAAAGGAACCTTCGATGCAATGCTTGCATACGTTTCTTTGCATACTTCATGATTCTTTGTTTTTGTAACTTTGTTGATGGCATCTTGAAGACTCATGTACTTTTTTGATCTTTCTTTTTGAGCATTTTTCAACAGTACTTTTTTATCACAACCGTGATAAGCAGCAGAGTGTGGGCCACCGCAGTTAATACAACGCGGGGCACTGGTTGAGCATGATTTTCTATCATGATTTTCACCGCACCTGCAGCATCTTGGTTTGGCAAAGCATTTTTTTCGAGAGTGATTCAAACGTTGACATCTGGTACATCTGATGACAGGAGGACAATAAGGAAAAATCTTGTACTCCCTGTTACTTGTTCTCAGAATCGATGGCAATGTGTCTGTGGCGAAAACAATTCTAGTAATCTGTTGTTGTGATTTCTTGGTTTTAAAAAAAGTGAACTTTATTATATCTTTGTTGTTTTTCAAATCTTGTGGCTCAATGTGATGAAACACAATTCCTTCAGTTTTCACAGTAGGGATATAACAATGAACATTTGCGCCTCCTAGATTCGTTAATGATAGAAGTTTGTTTTGTTGATTTTGGGAAACGCACTCCACAAACAAGTCACCAGATTGTAATATTTTGACGTTTAACACACTTCCTACTACACCGATAAAAGGGAATGTTGTTGTTGGTTTTAATTTACGTAACAACACATCACCAGTTTTTTGGTCTTTGATGATCACTTGATGTTTTTCTAGTGCTTTTTTATATTTCAGAATTATTTCTTTTTCTGGTGTTGTAACAATGTAATCTTTATTAGTTTCTCTGATGTGGTATTTCGAGTCAATGTTGTAATTTCCATATAGTGCCTGCATGTTGTGAAATAACTTGTGTCATCTTCATTATTTTAAAAAATAAAAATAAATAAAAATGATAATAAAAGAAAGAAAGAAAGAAATGAAAAAAAAAGTTTTGAGCGCCTGTGTTACGTCATAATTAGTGAAGTGAAAAGCACGTGACAATACACAAATGACGTATTTCCTCTCTGTTTGTTTTTGTGTTGTTTTTTCCCCTTGGGTGATGTCAGTAGTAGACTATCATCACGTGTTCATGTTCCAGATGACAATAATAAAACAATTTTCAATCGAAAATTCAAGACATATATTACATCAACAAAAATGTAAGTAATAGTAGAATGCTTAAAACATCATAGTAAATGTAAAAGAAAAATCATCCGGTTGGAAATTACACATGTGATACTCGTTTTTGCACATTCCTCTGGTTCCAGAACACTAACTGGTCTTGAAGTTGCTCAGCACGCTCAACAGCCTGCATCGTTGAATTGATTCGATCCTCCAGCGAATCGGGTGCCCGTATTTGACCATTTGTTGAGTCACATGATTCGTTTAGACGAATTTTCTCTAACCTTAAGTCTGTTTCTTAGTATATTAAAACAGAAAATCGCACCTTTTCCAGGAGCCCAGGTTAGGATGTTGAATCTGTTTCCATGACCGGAAGTGACACATTTAGTGGGGATACTATTTATACTGAAACCCCCGGCACTCCAACGGGGGTACTGTTGCCGCAGTGAATCTGTCATGCCTACAAAGGCAAGACAGGTTTTCAACTGGGGCTTTCACTGTTCCCTTTATAGGTTAGAACAATCAACCGTGTTTAATTAAATAGCGCGCCTTCTTGCCATAGGAGCTACTCTGATGGCGCTTTAGACATGTTGAATAGATAGACGCAACAATGATAAATTCTGGGAGTGATGGGGCATACCACTCCCACTCACCCCATCTCCCTCCTACCACAACCCATCTCTTTCTCTCTCTCTCTATCTCTCTCTCTCTCTCTCTCTCTCTCTCTCTCTCTCTCTCTCTCTCTCTCTCTCTCTCTCTCTCTCTCTCTCGCTCTTGCTTCAAGTGGTTTCAATTGTTGAAGTTGAGTCTAGATGATGATGACGGTGATAATGATAACGATGATGATGATGATGATGATGATGACGAATGATGATGATGATGATGATGATGATGATGATGATGATGATGATGATGATGATGAAGATGACGACGACGAATACACCCATTGCACATAGCTACGATCGAAAGAAAGTATACTCCAGGCACACGCTGCGCAGCAGGCCAAAGTATGCCCATTGTCCCTTGAAGGGATACTTTGGCGAGGTTAGCAGCCCGCTCAGTTACAGTGTCGGTGAAAGACTACAAACGGAAAAGTAAGTTTCGTCTCCTCTAGGCGACGAAATTAGGTCACGCTGTATTTGTTTCTAGGTCAACTGTCTTTTACCAATCGTTTGAGAATCTTTTCGAACCGTTTATTGACGCCGGATAGTGTCCTCACTTGGTTTCATGCAATTTAAGAATCCAAGAAGGCAAATGGGTTTTTGGGACGGAAAAAGAGCATTTTTGTAGAGAAAAGGGTTAGGGCAAGGGCTAGGGATAGATCTACAACTAACCCTTACCCGAACCCTTGTAGCAATATTCCGCTCTTTCCGTCTCTTTTAAACAGTACATCCGCGGCTAGCAGCGAGCCCAAAGTATACTTTGAAGGGATGGAGGGAATACTTTCACCTGCTGCTAGCGGGAGTTTTGGCGATACTTTCTACCGATCGCAGCAATGTGTATTACCTCGGCGAATGCTGCTGCTGCTGCTGCTGCTGCTGATGATGATGATGATGGTAATGATGAAGATGATGCAGCCTTGAATAGGGCAGGTATCTACAGATATCCATGGTCATTGCGCTGGAAAAATGAAAACAAAATAGGGAGTGGCCAACAGATGTTTAAAAGTTAATCTGCAAACTCGCTGTGAGGTCAGTTTGACAGTGTGCTGAAAACTTGCCTTTTATTTGAAAACCCAAATATAGTTGATTCCCGCAATAATATCTTTTTAGCTGCAGGCGGGCGTCGGATCAATAAGGGGAGAGGAGGGGGGAGGGGGGTCAGGACAAACAGCGGCGGAACTATTTAGGACTTATACTTGAGTTATTTGACTATTTGAGGGTGAATATTTTTATTTATTTATTTATTTATTCCATTTTTTATTTAGTTTTTTATTTATTTGTTTATTTATTTATTTATTTTTTATATTATTTTATTTTATTTTATTTTATTTATTTATTTTTATTTTGGGGGCGGGTGGAGGGAGAGAGAGGGAGATGACTCTTTATGGCTGAACGGATTATGCGATTGTGAGGGAGTTGGTATGTGTGGTTATATTACTTTCCCCGCCCCCCCCCCCCCCCCTCTCTCTCTCTCTCTCTCTCTCTCTCTACTGAACACTGTGTTTTGGTGATGTTGGTGAATACGGTTGAGATATAGCTTTTAAATATAATTATTCTTTACAATAATAATATAAATTTCTAAATGGTACATTATTCTTTTTAATGAACACGATTCACCTTCTTGACGATATATATGCTTAGACTGTTTTGTTTTGTACAGTCCTTGGGTCTTTAGTCTAATAAACCGAAAATTTTAACGCCTACTACACAGGTTTTGTTGTTGGTTGTATTATCAAATAAAGAAAGATTGAGACATACAGACCATGTTATGCGTATGAAAGCATCATGTCACCACCACCCAAATACAGCACACCAAATGCCCATTTCCACTGTACACCCAAGCCTTTTCTGACATTTTTGGACGTAAAAGCTCTTAGCCATTCATCTTCCTTCGGTCGTCTTCCTGTTATAGCCCCGCAGACGACTTTTCCCCGAAAGCTCACGAGCTGGCGCTTCGGGTTTGCTCTCGGGTTTCTTCGGAGCGCGTGCCGTGCGCGTGTTCCGAGAGTATTCGAGAATGTTTGTGTATCCCGAGCCGAGTCTTTTGGCTGCAGAACCCCTCCTTTTGTCGGAACTAAGAATTCCCCGATCTCTTGGAAGTCTTGTGCGTTTTCTGAGCCCATCAAAGGGATGAATGTAATGCCAAGGAACTGGTATAGGCTACTTTTGGGGTTGTATAGACAGAGGAGAAGAAGATAAAAGATATAAGAAGTTTGTCTTCTGATGTTTGTGTTGATGAAAGTGAGAGGTTTTCCTTGCAGACTTGTTTTTTTTTAACGCAAATGGGTGTTTGTGGATGTGGGTGTTTTTTTCCCTTCAATGTTATGTTACTATTCCATTGCTGTCACTGTGTTTATTGCCACGATGAAATCCTGTCTTGTCTTGCAAAGCGGCAATCCACATTTTTCTTTCTAAGAAATAAAGAATGCATTGACTTGACTTGACTTGACGTTTGCTTGCCACGTCAACGTGTGCTGTGTACTGTGTCGTTACTTGTTGTGTTGATGTGTTTTTATTTTCTTATACAGTTCCATGTATAATGTGACAGTGATTAGATGGGGAGAAGTTGTGTGCAATGCATATATGCGTGTGTGTTTGTGTGTGTGTATGTGTTGTGTGTGTGTTTCTGATTTGGGCAAAAATGCACATGTTTATGTGTGTGTATGTGTGTGTGTTTGTGTGGGTGTTTGCGTGGGTGTGGGTGTGTTTGTGTGGGTGTGTGTGTATGTGTGTGTATTGTGAGTCTGTTTGTGTGCATGCTAGAACACGTAAATCTTAATCGCCGTATTTTTCCACATTGCATTGCCCATCATCGCGACGTGACCGCATGTTGTAGACTACACAATTTACTATAACACCTGCATAGTCAGTCAGAGGCTGATGCGACGGTTGGGGTATTATTACTTTTTTTCATTAACTGAACAGTTGGGTGTTTTATTAATAAATTACGGAACAACATTCGGGAAACCATCTTAAGCAGAAGACTTGTCAGATATTAACCATTATGTAAGAGCCTTTTAACAAACAGCCGAGTGTGGTCGGTCTTAAACTAGAAAGACGAACATTAAATTTAAATTTTACATTTTAGGTATGCATCCAATACTATTATTATTGATTGGAGGGAGGAATCCGGAGTATCCGGAGAAAACCCTCGGTGACCTGAAATTCTCGTACCTAAGTGACATAAGATCGTTACCCGCCTTCTCATTTTCTTTCCCTCCCCTCCTCCCCCAGCGGGAATTGAACTTGCGAAATTCGGCACAGGATGCGAACACATGCCATTTTGCTAGTTGCTGTGTTTGACCATCGGGTTGTATTAATGATGATCCCAACAAACAAAAAAAAAGATAGACACGAAGAGCTATTCTGCTAGCTGCAGTGTGTGATCATCGGGTTAGGCATAGTAAATGAGGAACTTAAAGCGGACCAGATGCTACAGTACAGACGAACGACAAGAGAGCGCTAATGTTTTAGATTCTAATCCTACGACGACCTAATGTTAAGGAGGAGCGGAGGTGAAGAGGGGGGTGGGGGTGATGTTAAGGCTATTCTGCTAGCTGTCTTGTATAACCACTGGAGACTGTAATCAGGAACTTCAGCGGAACTGATACTATGAGGCCGTCAGAGAGCGACCTTTTGGGTTCTTACGCTAGTGAGATCCCAGCACGGAAACCTCTCCGAAAGCAACACAGTTATAAACTTGCAACAAACACGCTTTGATTCTTGATGATATAGCGGCACGTCAGAGCAGCTTTTGGTTTCTGAGATGAGAAGACTAGTATCTAAAAACGCACAGATCTCACTGACAGCAATTCCTTTGTTTAAAATTAGCTTTAGATCAAATGTTAAACTCAACTTAGGTCCGCAAGTACATTCAGATTCTTAAACCATGAAACCAAACACACAAAAAACACTTTAGACGAAAGAAATTAGCTTCGTCAGTTTAGTTGTTTAATGTGACGCCCGTTCACTTCAAAGTGACGTTAGATAACTAAAACCTTAAATCAATTAAGACTATACCCAACAAACAAACAAACATCATAGCAATTTGTACACCTGAGAAAAGCTTCGTTTCTGATGAGCTGGAGTATCCGAAACGCACACAATTCGCAGTCGGCAGTTTAATTAGATTTATAAACTCAGAGGCAATTTGTGATGTTGCAAAGCGGATCTTTGTAACCTAATTTCCTTTCGTATCCATTGTCGTTGTAATGTAGTTGTTTCACTTGTGTGCAAGCTGGACTAGGTCTCCCAATAAAATTTGACCTCCTGACATCCTGATGCAAGGTTAAACTCGCATTAGCGGACAAAAAAACATTCAGATATTTAAACTTTAAAAAAAATAGAAAATCTTTTTTTATTGGAAGAAGAAGAAGAAGAAACTTCGGATAAGAGTATAAACCGAGTATAAACCGAGGTCTAGTCTGTGTCGCATACATTAAAGATCCTGACGCTCGTGTCCTAGACGGGTGAGTGCCGGTGACAAGAACACACCCAGAAGGCACCTAGGTCCTTCTCCCCCATCCTTGGCTGCCCTGGATTGTGCTCAGTTGTCTAGAGCGTTATTACGATGCGCCCAAAGGCTGCAAGTTGGCACCTCGGGCGGCTTGAGTTAGATCCTGTATCGGCCAGCGTCTTGAGCAGCTCTTGAGCTGGAAAAAGAAGAAGAAGAAGAAGAAGAAGAAGAAGAAGAAGAAGAAGAAGAAGAAGAAGAAGAAGAAGACGACGACAACAACAAGAAGCAGAAAATCAACAATAACACTCCACCACCAACTGCATCACCTCTACCACCACCGCCATCAAGAACAACAGCAACAACAACGACAATAACAAAAATGTGAATCCTGAACCAGTGTCATCTTTAACACCATTCAATTATTTTTTTTAAAATGCAGTCATGATCCTAAATGAACAGCTGGAGTCAGCACATCCACACACCTACACACCCACCTCGGTACTCCCCGCTGCCTTCTCCCTCCCTTCCCACCGCTCTCATTCTTCATTCCCTCATTCTTCCAGATCCACCCCTGAACCAGAAACAGTCATCTCTAACACCATTCAATTAGTTTTAGTTGCAGTCATGTTCTGATGGGTCAGCAACACAAAACACAATACAATTATCTGAAAGTGCATGAAGCCTGTGTTTCTCTGTAATGCATACTGTATGTAGAACATGGTTTGTTTGTTTGCCCGACAGAATGATAACGTCAACGTTGAAAGTTGTCGTATGAAATATCCACCGCGCGTGAAATTTTGTCGCGGAAGAATATTTCACAAGCATTTATATTGCTACCCTAGGCTTCTCGTAAAATATTGCCACACAAAACCCGTTTCTTCTTAGCATTACATTTATTTGTCTGTAATATGTTGATTTGTTGATTTTTTTTAAAGTTTTTTTTCTCCTCTGAAAACAACAATATTTTACGTTAACATTATCTTTCAAGCAGCTTGGTAGCCTGCAAGTAAGAATTGCACAGACGCAATGGCCAATGTGGTAGAATTCTGTAGCACCTTTGTACAGGAGGGCCAAATTTCGTGAGTACAGAGACATCATTCGAGAGCGGTATTCCTTGAAATGTATTTGTGCGATATTAAAAATAATGCCTCTGCAATAAAATTATCTGGGAGTAGTTATTTGACATTTTCCGAGCACCAGTATTGTAATTTGTTATTTTTTTTTTCCTTCCACGAAATACTGTTGCAGCGCTTTGGACGTATCTCACAATGTCGGTGTTTTATGTCACACAATTTAATGTAAATAGTCTTTTTCTTCTTTCGTTTTAGGATTTTTTTTTCAAGAGCACTGCAATGGATATTGCAGATGATTTTCTCAATGTCTCTGGAATACCAACAGTGGAATATGGGTTTGCACGAGGAAAAAGAGACTGAAGAACTTGAAACTGAAATTAATTAACTGGGCATCTTTCTTCCCTCATAAGATTTCATAGCCAGCGAGTTGTTCCCTTTCCATTTAAAGGACACTAAGATCACACATTGCAGCCTCACATGCATGCCCTTTTCAAGTTCACAGTGAGTGCGGACCCACTGAAAAAAAGAAGAAAAGATTAAGCCAACCAAATAACTTCTATCAAAATTACGGGTTTTATATACATGAGTAATGTAGGTTTGTTTATTTGATGGGTAGATTTATGTCCCCGGACACATAAATATATTATAAAGGACTTAAAAATCGATTAATGTAGGTTAGAGCTTTATGTTGATGATATAGCTACGAAGAGAGGCCTAAAATTCCTAGCTTAGTTTGGTCTGAACGACGAGTGTCCCTGATATCATCTTTTCATGCAACAACAATATCAATTTCCCAAATACACTCATTGTCACGAAACACTTAACAAACATTATTGATACTCTGTCCATTAATGTTCTCTGGTGTTGTTGTCGTTGGTTGTTTTTTTTTTTCATCTTTTTTTTCGAATGCTCGATTTTTTGGAGGTGCACTCGCACTCACAAGCGTGCGCGCACACACACACAGACACACGCGCACGCATTCAAACACACCCACTCGTATGCATTCATGCACACATGCATATACACATGCACAAACACACACACACAGAGCCGAGGTTACACAGTATTATCATGACTTTCCTGAAACGCCACATACGTTGTGCTGACAATGGGTCATAATTCGTCCCCCTTTTTTAAGTACTTTGCAGTGTTCGAGCCCTAACCCTAACCATAACCCAGCCCTAACCCTAACGGATCATTGTTCTGACGTCAAAACAAGTAGGTCTGTCAAAGCAAGTTATGTAGATGTTCACTGGTTAGTCCCGATAACACTGTGTAAACAAGTACACAAACACACACACACACCCACACACACACACACACCCACACACACACACACGTACACACAATCGCATGCGTGTTGGAAAGCATGTGGAGGTTTTCGTGCAACAGACATTTAAACGAATGCTGACAGGTGTCCGAGTCTTCACTGCAGAGGTTTCTGAAGTTCAATGGCTGTCTGCGGAAATGCACGTGGATACGATCTATCGAGCGTAAGCCTCTTCAACGAGGACACGTGCTACGCTGCCAGCATTGATGAGCGTTCTGTGAACAGGCAGTCCTGTTCAGTAGCGTGGAGGAAGAAGCTGATCATTGTCGCTTTCTCCGATTCAACGCTTGATCTTTCATAAGTGCAATTCGGCCCTAAGAAGGTAAACTAAAAGGTCTTTTCAGACGTGAACATGTTTCGTTGCAGGCAAAGGTCTCTTTGTAGCAACAACACATGCCAAGAGTTGTCGTCCGTGATGACGAATAGAGTTATCCCAAAGTGTGTCCACAGAACAGCAGTATGAAATTACGCGCTATTTCTAAATTATCAGAAATAAATAATTTTAACCAATATTTATTAATGAAAGCCTGTAGCTTTGGGGTTTTTGCAAAAGGAGACGTCCGCGTCCTGGTAGCTGAAATGGCAAGTGAAAAGGCGGGTTTTATCGTGATAATTGTTATTAAATAATAAGACCCCTCGCTAAAACTTTGTGTACAGATAATTAAATGCACTATTTCCATGTCAAAGCAAAAAAAAAATTGAAATTCGACCGTAAAATACTTGAAAAAGTGGTTTTTAGTTCCTGCACGTAGCATCAACGCATGCCAAGAGTTGTCGTCCGTGATGACAAATAGAGTTATCCCTGATCGTGATAGGCCTAATAACGCTGAATGATAGGCCTATTTTATGCTTACACACTTCAAAATACAAATAATTTCTCATGCATGATACATTAAATTTGAGTTTTTTTTTAATTTGTTTACAAAGATCACATCAAGGACTAACTTATTAAAGCGTTAAATTAACATTCTGTCCAATATTATAATCAGGCCATCGGCCGGTCACCTAAAATGGAAAAAGAGCTGAAAATGTTGATTCGGCGTTTTTTCTTTAATGGCTATAAAAAAAAGTTTTCGACTTATGTTAAAAAATGATTTCTTTTTTGCAATATATATGTTATCCTGTATTAAATTTAGGCTTCCCAATTTTTTTTTTTTTTTTTTTTTTTTTTTTTGGGGGGGGGGGGGGGGGGGGGGGGGGTTTGAAAAAATGCTGTGTTGTTGCTACTCTTTGGTTTGGTCCTGATTTGGCTCGGAAGAATCCGCTGGACCTAAAGCAATAATCATGTAATGTAATGTCTCTTTGGTTGTCTGCTGTGTTCAGACGCAGCAGCCTGCACTGCGATCTTGATCTTTGCAATTTGCAAAGCCGTATTGGAAAGCTCCATAATAATAAAATGGCTTCCGTTGTTTTCGATAGGCCTATACTAGTAATTTAGATCTATAGTAACTTCATCATTCAATTGATCATTTAATCGATGAATGAAACCTGGGATAATTAATCCTATGTAGGCCTAGCATGTATGTATGTATGCCGCCACCTCTCCCCCCCCTCTCCGTTCCTTCCATCACCCCCCCCCCCTCCCCCTCAAAAAAAAAGAAAAAAAGAAAAGAAAAGGGAAGCAATGAAGTCTTACTGCAATCAAATGCGTCTACTACATTAGCACTCAACAATGCAAATACTAGTAAGCCCACTAACTACTGATAAATTGCATTATCGTTTAAAAAAATCTGTCAAAATGTAGCCTATATTGTAAACTTAATAAAATAATAGAATTGTAGAACTTCCGCAGCGATCTTCACTATCTCTTCGCGTGCCTTGTCGGGGTTGTGGTACGCCGAGTTCGCCTGATCATAAATACGTGGAAACTGAGGCGGTTGGGGAGAAACACGAGGAATGCGGTCGCGAAGAGTTTTCGCCACTTCAGTCTGTCTGTTGCTGTTGTCAGGAGCCGGGCACGGCATGTCCAGCGCCGCCCATGTTTTGACATCATCTGTCCAGTTCTTGCTTTGCCTTCACCTGCACCTGCCTCCTTCTTCCACTGTTTCTTGCTTAAGGGTTTTTGCAAGGGCGTCGTGCCGCCTGACCAAACCACACCGACTTATACGATGGCAAGGAGTGGTTCCTGAGGCCCCGAAAGTGACGTGACCTGGTTACTGACTTACTTGTTGGTCTTGTGTTCGTTCCAGGCGATTTGAAGCAGTCTGCGGTAGCATTTCATTTTACAGCCCTGAATAGGTTTTCTCCAGTTTCCCGGTCAAGATCATAACGCAAACACTTATTTTAAAACTGTCTAAATCACGCTGCCTAAAGATAACCGGTTTTGCCTATAAAATTATAGCCTATTTTCGAAATGTAAATATATAAAGGCCATGTCCGAGAGTTCTCAAAAGATCGTCTAATTATAATCAGTACCTAACTTAGCTGTCCTTGCACAACATCATACTGGACCCTATAGGCACTTACAGTTAGACGCATGCTAGACCGCACTAAGTCTAGTGTATTATATACTACTGACTGCGTAAACTACAACTTCTGCCGCACGCTAAGTAGGCCAAAGAGAGAATATATTTGGTATCATACCTTAAGTAAGTTTTCCCGAGCTTCTTCTGTAATTTTCGGCGACGGTCTGTTGCAAAATTCTTGTCAATTTTTTCTAATGTAATTTTTATTTCAATTTCATCATCATCATCATCATCATCATCATCATCATCATCATCATCATCATCATCATCATCATCATCATCATCATCATTATCATCATCATCATCATCATCATCATCATCATCATCATCATCATCATCATCATCATCATCATCATCATCATTAGTAGTAGTAGTAGTAGTAGTAGTATTTATGCGCCTAATCTAGGCTTAGCTCTAGGCGTTTACATGAATACAGAACAACGTTAACTATAAAACAAAACGAGGAAACTCCTGAAGTATTAACAGTAATCTCTCTCTCTCTCTCTCTCTCTCTCTCTCTCTCTCTCTCTCTCTCTCTCTCTCTCTCTCTCTATATATATATATATATATATATATATATATATATATATATATATATATATATATATATATTGATGTGTGTATATATATTATGTTCTAAGTAATAATAATAATAATAATAATAATAATAATAATAATAATAATAATAATAATAATAATTTTATTATTATTATTATTATTATTATTATTATTATTATTATTATTATTATTATTATTATTATTATTATTATTACAATATTTTAAATTGTATTATATATTTTTATAAGCTTATGGAAAAGTTTTCGCAGCCAATAACGGTGGATTAATAATAGTCTTTCTCTATGACAATATCTATTCTAGTGTGAAGGGATCAAATAATGTTGTTGTGTTTTTTTTTAAAATAGCATCAGACTCACTTTAACAATTTCATACAACATCGTTGTCTGTAGAATGGGACACTGTGACCCGTGCTATGCTGTCGCAAGAAATCGTCCTCAGCTGATGTAACAAAGCGAACGGCACACTAAAATAAAATATTAAAAATAAAACAAATATTGAGCGTTTCAAAAACGCATGGAAAATTTCGCACCGGCGTTCATTGGGCGTTTAGCATGTGTCAATACGAGCTACAGAATTGCAAATAAACAAATCGAAAAGCCGTGCGTATGATGATGAAATGAGAAGGCTAGAAAGAAACAAGTACTGGACACTAAACGCGGCTATTATACCGCCGTCTAAAAAAGCCCATCCCTCAGTTTCTGGAGCACTTTAAAACTCGTTTATAAAGTGTATAGTAAAATATTGATTACATTAAATGAAGGCTTATATTCAACAATCGGTTATACATTGTTCAAATATTGGTTATAATCAAACCATAGCATACAATTTGTATTAAAAAACCCCAGTACAAACAGGAACTGGGAGAAAATTAAGTGTTATTGATAATGATACAGATAAAACGAGGAGACAGTAATGATGATTTGTTGTTATTGGTGCTGGTGAGGGTGATGATGACGATGACTATGAGGACAATGATGATGTTTGTAATGGTAGTTATATTGAGGGTGATGATGATGATGATGCTGATGCTGATGGTAATGATGATGGTGATGCTGATGGTGATTATGATAATGATAATTATGTACATTTCTTATGGAATTATAACTGGAAAGTAGTATATTAGTGGTAATGTACCCTCGATTTTCAATTAACAAAGTGCAATTATCTTCACAGCCAGTTAAAGCTCCAGGGGTTTTATTCTCGAATTGTTCGCTGTTGTCACAACCCCCAATAAAGGCTGCATCAGTGTCATCGGTTTTTTTTTTAAGGGAGGTAAAACTATAATCCTCCTGAGAATGGCAGGCAGATGCATTTTAAGAGAGAGAGAGAGAGAGAGAGAGAGAGAGAGAGAGAGAGGGAGGGAGGGAAATAGGGTGAGACAGGGATTGAGAGTAAGGGAGAGTGGGAGTGAGAGAGAGAAGGTGTTAGAGGGAGAGAGAGAGAGAGAGAGAGAGAGAGAGAGAGAGAGAGAGAGATTTCCATCAATATACCTCCCCGCTCCTCCTCTCTAGTATTCTTTCTCTTTCTTTCTATTTCCCTCTCTCTTTCTCCCGCTCTCTCTCTCTCTCTCTCTCTCTCTCTCTCTCTCACACACACAAACACACAGAACTGACAAGAATGACACATTGCAAGTCGGAGATGGACAGTTCAAACAAGAAGAAGAGAAAAGTGAAGAGAAGAAGGAGAAGAAAAAGATGAAGAAGAAGGAGGGAAAAGAAGAGGAGAGGAGAGAGACACACAGAGAGAGAGAGAGAGAGAGAGAGAGAGAGAGAGAGAGAGAGAGAGAGAGAGAGAGAGAGAGAGAGAGAGAGAGAAAGATAGAGAGAAAGAGTGGAAGATTGGGCAACAATTGTTCCATTATATTATCTTTTTACTGTGACAACAGTGCAATTTCCCAAGCATAAACTCATTGTAAAAAAAAAAAAAATAAATAAAAACGAGCAACCATCCTCGATGTTTGTATGTAGATTATAGTCACACGACACTTTCGCATATAGGTGCCTACTGGACCGATTTATACTGACACCAGCGGGCCAGTTGTTGGTAAAGGGGAAAATAATATGATCACACGTTGACCAATCCGGGATTCGAACCAGCGACCTTTCGGTTACTAGCAAGACGCTCTTACCAACTGAGCTACCCGGCCCCTCAACCATCCTCGATACCCTCATTGGCCTTTAAAGGAACACACCGGACATAAGACCTACTATGACCTAAGAAATGTATTCGTCCAAAAATTTGACACTTGAAAAGTTGTTCAACACTATTGACACGAACGTTTTTTTTTTAAAAGTCTGTAATAAATATTACCTTCTGTTGAAACGTAACTTTTCACCACACCCTCAGCAAGTAATTTTTGTTGTGTGTTGCCCAAAACAGAATGATAAAGCATTAGCAAGAAATCCCCACGTCAATGGCTTTTTTCAGCTACAGACGTTTCCCAAAACAGATATGGTATAGCAAAGAGAACACCACCATGCGTGGGCCATGGAAAATTGTCATATCGAGATCGGACAATATTCACGAGCGCGCTTTTAGCCGATGTCCAATCTCGATGTGACCATTTTCCATATTCCACGTCTAAGATGCGAATAACATTTATGTATCGATTTCTTAATTGGAATAATAAAGAGGAATAGAAATTAGACTAGATGAGAAAAATGTGTGTGAACGACAACTTAACACATTGCTTTCCACGATTGTCATCCGAATGCGCAACCAAAAATAATCCGAAAGTCAGAAATTTTCCTTCACATTTATTCAGCACCCATAAAAACATAAACGCCCGCGCGTACACCCACCCACCCAAGCATCCACCCGCCCACTTACGCACATACAGAGAGTAAAGAAACATGAACATGAGAACATGAAAGATGACAGGTTCTTTGAACCAAATTTCACCAGTGAAAAACAATGCCAGTTCATTCACCGATTGTCTCCGCTTTGTTCAAAATATAGGCCTAATCTGCAGTCAGCTCTAGTTTAGGCAGCCAGTGAGAAACGATGCCAGTCTCATTTTTCTCATTCAGTCGGTACATTACTCTTTTGACTCCACCTTTCTTTGAGATAATTGTTGCTGTAGTATTTGTGAATTAGTGACGAGTTGGAAATAAAACCTTGCTGTTTTAACGCGTCTTAGAAAATACAAGAAAACCGTTTGTTTTTTAGATTTGAGAGTTTAGATTTGATTTGAGATTTCCTAGAGCGCATCGTGTCAAATGCCCTTGCAGATCACGAAGGCACAGTCAGTATAAGAGGGTTGAGCAATCTCCAACTTCCGTTTTGCGGATAGGAACAAGAACTTGAACAGCTGGTACAGAAGCTTCACAACACCTCCAGAGCCTATGGAATGGAAATAAATGCAGAGAAGACCAAAATGATGACCAACAACACCAATGGCATCCACAATGACATCGAAGTCCATGGCCAACCCCTCAACACAGTGCATAGCTTTAAATATTTACGAGCCATTGGATCAGACAATGGGTCCCGACAGGAAGTCCTCTGCAGGATCGCACAAACAACTGCGGCCCTGACAAGGTTGAAGGCCATTTGGAAAGGCAGGACCATCAGTCTACATTACAAGGTTAAAAATCGAAAATTGGAAGCCGTTTTCTTCTACCCACCCTGAATTTTATCTATGCTAAGCTGAAGTTGACGCTCTACCCATGCCAAGGTTTTACCCTTTTCCGAGGTGAAGAAATCTTCAACAAACAAAGATTTATCAATGCCAGATTTAACGTTTTTAACTATGTTGTTGATCTTAATGTTAAACAAAAGAGGAGAAAGAATGCTACCCTGATGGACACCCATCTCCTGCTAAAAAACGATCTGATAAAGAGGAGCCAAGCCAGATCTGAAACTTTCTATCGGTTAGAATCCCGAACTTCCAATTCGGGACATACGCCTTTTTTATATCAAAGAACACAGAAACAACATGTTCACCGTTAAGCAACGCGTTTCTTACGAACGACTCGAAACGAACGAGATGATCTGAAGTGCTCCGGTTTTTGCGGAAACCACATTGAGAGATATCAAGAGATCGTTGATGGATTCTAACTGCCACATCAAACGCTCATACATCATTCTTTCCATACTTTTGCACAAACAGCTTATAAGGGCAATGGGCCTGTAGTTGTTTGGATCAAAGTAATCCTTACCAGGTTTAGGGATTGGAACAATAATTGCTTCCCGCCAAGATGGGGGAAAGGAACCAGAAGACCAAATATGATTAAACACAGCCAAGAGAATTTTAAGGGAATCTTTAGGCAGATGCGAAATAACTGATAATGAATATCATCAGGGCCGGAAGCAGAATTATTGGATTTCAGGATGGGAATCTGTCAATTCTTACATAGAAAAGGGAAGGTTATATGGTTCACAATTATCGAAGTCAAAAACGCGGGGTTCTCGTTCTTTTTTTTATCTTTGATGTATTGGAATTTTTGGGAATAATGAGCAGGCGACGAATTGTGATGGATGGTAGAGGCCAACAAATCAGCCACCTGCTTTTTGTCAGTGATAATCTGTCCACGTTTTTTCAGACCTTGGATCACAGCTTTGGAGTTTTTTCTTTTAATTCTTTTTATTGTTTTCCAGACTGCTTTGGAAAAGGTTTTGGTATGAAGTTTGTAACAGAAGGTTTTCCAGGATTGACGCCAGTTTTGTTTACAGAGATACCTAGCTTTGGCTCGCAGCTTCTGGTGAATAAGTTTATTTTCAGCACTAGGACTTTGAAAGAATCTTCGTTGGGCTTTTTTTCCTTTGGTGATGAAGATGTCTTGCATTCTTCATCAAACCAAGGGGTCTTCGGACCACTGCTTCTAATAGATGTTTTTGATATATTTTCTGAACCACAATGTATTAGGATATTAGAAAACTTCAAAGCTGAATCTTCGGAATTAAGAATGTCATTTTTTTGGTTGGGTTTAAAAACTGATTTATTTCAATACACATGACAATGATAATAATGACAATTGAGAATGTATAGGAAAACCAAAAGCCGAAGCTTAATTGTCACCAAATGTCATTGGTAATTCGACAAGCTGCGGAGTGTCCAAACTTGTCCCAACCTGCTTTTTTGACATTCCAGTGCCGCTGAGACTCCTCAGATTTATCTTCTAGAAACTTTAGAAAAATAGGAAAATGGTCGCTCCCACAAACATCCGAATGAGGTTTCCAATCCAGATCCAGAAAAAACCCAGAAGCGTCACATGTGGCCAGGTCTAAATTAGAAAATGTATTAAATGACTACAATACGTATGAGAATCTGAATTTAAAATACAGAGGTTGAGGCCATCGACAACATTCTTCAATATTTTGCCTTGGGGATTCTGATAGTCGCTTCCATATCTGGGGGAGTGACTGTTCAGATCCCCAACAACGACGACATGCTCACAGTTGTAAAGAAACGGAAACTCCGATGGTATGGCCACGTCACTACACCATCAGATCTTGCAAAGACCCGCCTGCAAGGCACGGGGCAGGGATGCAGAAGAAGAGGGAGACAGAAAAAAAGGTTGGAGGACAACATTCGAGAATTAACTGGCTTGACACTGAGCGAAGCCATGAGGGTTGCTGAGGACAGAGAAAGATGGAGTACGCTGGTTAAACGATCATCTGTGGTGCCCCAACGACCTTCGAGTTACGGGATAGGATATGGATATGATAGGTTTGGTTTTTCAGTCTTTGCCAAAAAGTTATGGGAGACTACGATTCGTAAATGGGTTAAAGTAGATCCTGTATTCTTATGACTAATATATTTCACATCTTGCTAGAAACAACGCCATCTGTGGTTGGTCAATTACCATGCGATGATCAGTTTTAGCCAGACTCTACTTGGCCAATAAAAACATAAGACACTTGTGGAAATCGATACATTGGTCTTTTCCAGTTGTTGTTTTTTTCCGGCGTACTATTTCAAGTATGCTACAGATTATACTGCTATATAATAGTCTATTTATATAGCAGTATAATCTGTAGCATACTTGATTAGCACTGCGTATTGATGAGTCTGTCTAGCCGATATTTACGTTGGCTCCTTCTACTTGTGGGGAGGTACTCGCCGAATCTCAGCTTAGCAGTGTGCACTTGAGTACCATTTCACTATAGAAAAGCCCCCAGACTGTTTACTGCTCTTTTTAGACATTTTTACTGCTAGTTCTAATGGGATGATAAGAAACATAGAAGGGTCAGCTTAACCGGCTGTGGTTTACTGGCTTCCTGACTCTTATAGTCGCTGGACGCATTTAAAAGGGGGTTTAACTCATTTATTGTCTATTATTCACCACCAAAGTGAATTAGACCCCTGAAAATAAACCTAATTAGTCCAGTCCACATTTAAATATCTTGTACATATCTAAAATATAGAACTCATTTACTGGAAGAACGGATTACAAAATTAAAAAAAAAAATAAATAAATAAATAAATAAATAAAAATAAAAATATAACTCTCTCTCTCTCTCTCTCTCTCTCTCTCTCTCTCTCTCTCTCTCTCTCTCTCTCTCTATCACTTCTGCCTCCCCGTAATTTATTTACACACATTAATTATTAATACAATAGGTATTTTTAAAATTACATAATCTTCCAACGAATAAGGTAACACAACTATTTTTAAGTTGTAAGGAAACTAAAATACACTTTTTAAAAAATCAAATAGCCAGTAGTATCTTTGTACTCCGTCTCAATTGAAGAGCGACTCTAATTTTGACTGCGTGCTTTGAACTAATATTTACTTACGAAAATGCGTTATAAATTCACTATTTTTTCCATTAAATATTTATTTACAATTCATGATGTTGTTTTTATTGAATAATAATAATAATAATAATAATAATAATAATAATAATAATAATAATAATAATAATAATAATAATAATTATTATTATTATTATTATTATAGATGAACGAACGTTGAAGTTTAACGTCTACACCCACCATTGGCGATATGGCAAACGGGGATAACCATCCCAGCGTAGGGACCTGAATCAACACTGAACCACCAGAGCAATCATAATGCTTAAATAGAAAGTAAAAAATGGACACTTTTTATATTGCCCACCACGAGATTCGAACCTGGGTCATCGGTGTGCCAGGCGAACGCTCTACCAATTGAGCTACGGCGGTGGGACTTATGGGTAGATAAAAAGGGTAATTGTAGATTATACATGTAGTCACACGACACCGTAGCGTAAAGGCGACTACTGGTCACATTATTCTGAAACCAGCGAACCAGTTGATGGTAAGGGGAAAATAATATGGACACACGTTGGCCAATCCGGGATTCGAACCAGGTACCTTTCGGTTACTAGTAAGTCGCTCTTCAAACGGAGCTACCCGGCCCCGCATGGGTAGATAAAAATGTAACTGTAGATTATAGTCACACGAAACCGATTAACGCGAAGCATATATATAGGCGACTACTGGTCACATTATTCTGACATCAGCGAACCAGTTGATGGTAAGGGAAAAATAATGTGGTCACAGTCACGTTAGCCAATCCGGGATTCGAACCAGGTACATTTCGTTTACTAGTAAGACGCTCTACCAACTGAGCTACCCGGCCCCATTAAATGGGTACATTGTTGATGTTGATGGTAGATGTATGTCCCCGACACCGAAGCGTATAAGGGACGTGGGTAGATCACTGAGCTAAATATATATATATATATATATATATATATATATATATATATATATATATATATATATATATATATATATATATATATATATATATATATATATATATATATATATATATATATATATATATATAATAATTATTATTATTAATATTATCGTTATTATGAAATGTAGGTCTTCACACCCGACCAACCTTCAACTCAACATATTGCACCCAGGAACGTAGACTATACCAAGATTTAGTCTAATAGAGATTTTCAGTTGAAAGTCACCCCTTGGGGTCATGAGCAATATTGCCACTGTAGATTGTTCTAACCTATAAAGGGAAAAGTGAAAGCCCCAGTTGAAAACCAGTCTGTCTTGCCTTTGTAGGCATGACTGATTCACTGCGGCAACAGTACCCCCGTTGGAGTGCCGGGGGTTTCAGTATAAATAGTATCCCCACTTTCTGGAAATTTAGTGCTTTAAATTCCCACTGTCGCTGTCTTCCTCATTTGCTCTTTCCCATTCCTGATCTTTCCTATCACTCTGCTATACTATCTTCTTCTTCGCTAGATCAATGACCTACCTTTTTTCTTGAAAACTCTTCCTGGACAAGACTCCTTGTTTGTGTATGAGGTCTGTTGGATCAGCTTGGGAGTGTTGGACGCTTTCTGCCGGGTGGTCACTAGGGCTTCCTATGATGTTATTATTTAGCACTATAGGCATTTTATATGTATGTGTTTTGTTAATGATTTATAATGATGTTTGTATTCTATTTTGTTTTTGTAACCGGGGGTTCGAGTATTTGGGGGTAAAGCCTCAGCCGTCCCCTGCGTGGGATGTCTTTATTGTAAAGTGACTGGCCGGTGGAGGGCTTTCAATTTTCCCACTAGGGTTGTTTCGGCAGGTCTTTTATGCGGATTGGGGGTTGTCCGGTCCTGATTTGGCTCGGAAGAGTCCGCTGGACCTAAAGCAACAATCAATAAATCAATCAATCAAGTTGAAAGTCTGTTCGATCAGTTTACGCTTATGGGCAGAAAGAAACGATTAAGAAAAAAAAAGCGAAGAATTGATTTAAGAAAGGAAGGAAGGAGAAAGAAAGAGAAAGAAATGAGGAAAAGAAGAAGGAGCAACAGAAGAAGAAAGGAGAGGAGGAGAAAAGTAGGAGAAAAAAAAAATAATGAAAAATAAATGTTATCGGAGAAAGAAAAAAATAGAAGAAGAAGAAGTTAAAGAAGAAGAAGAAGAAGAAGAAGAAGATGATGATGATGATGATGATGATGATGATGATGATGATGATGATGATGATGATGATATTACATCTTTTTACATGATTATTGCTTTAGGTCCAGCGGACTCCTCCGAGACAAATGATGATGATGATGATGATGATGATGATGATGATGATGATGATGATGATGATGATGATGATGATGATGCCTAACAAAGGTCCGGTCGGTTAGTGATCGATTATTTAAATGTTTCTTTTGTTGATTCCCCCATTCAGTGTTTCTTTCGCTTGTATCATTCTTTTTTTAAGCCTATATACGCTACTGTTTGCCGATGAGTTTGGAAAGAAATGTTCCTCGGGGAATAGCCAAGGCTGAGAAGAATGGCGTTGAAAAGGGTTGGGGTGTTTGTGGGACGGAATGGGGGTAAGGTTGGGTTAAAAAGGGTGGGTGATAGGGAAAGGGTTTGGAGCCAATGGAGTTAACTACAGCCAAGCGAGTTCAAATTATACTGCGGCAGCTGTAGAACGTAAATATGGTGATTTACGTGTATTACTGCTTCAGGCGTAATTATTGCGCCGTGCAAATTCCTGTTCGCACCAAACTATAATTATTGCGCGAGGTCTTTTCTCCTCCTTGCCCAAAGCACACAGACGAAAGAAAAACAATACCAGACATGTTGTGCTTCATCCATGTACAATACAAGACCGACCACCATGGGATGATTTGTGCAGTCTGGTAATCGCGCGGTCCAGTGGGGATAGAGGTGATAAGAAACGTTTTCGGTTATGAAAACTGTTTAACTGCTATTTTGTGTGCGGCGTTTGCTTCTTCCAAGTAATCTGATCTATCAGCATTACAGTTGTCAACATTGTGATTGGCCAACAGCAGCAGCAACGTCAGCAGCGTCAAAACCGACAGTAACAAACTTCATCATATCATCATCATCATCATTATCATCATCATCATCATCATCATCATCATCATCATCATCATCATCATCATCATCATCATCATCATCATCATCACCACCACTACCACCACCACCATCACACCGCAACCATACCCTACCTCTTCCTCCTTGTCTTCTTCCTCCTCCTCCTTCTCATCATCATCAATTATTCTCTTCCTTCTTTTTCTTCCTTCCTTCTCCAATCGGCTATGACATTACCAGTGATAGATTTTGTCTATGAGAATGTTCCCAACAAATGTGAAAATCCACCGTCTTAAACCTTGTAACCATTTCTATAGCAGGGCTAAAAACAAAAAGAGTTATCTTTAGCAATGTGGCAATTTTAACAAAGTCAATAAAAGTCCTACTTACAATGTACGCAATTTCTTTAAAATCCTACATGTTCTTCTGGGATACAAACAAACAACGCACACACGCACACACAAAACACCCCCACCCATCCACCCCCTACACACCCACACCCCCACAAAGCCTTGAACATATGAAGTAGAGCTACGAAAGCAAACTTTCATGTCTAAAATGGTCTCGCTTTCTTAAATTATTCATGATGATGATGATGATGATGATGATGATGACGATAATGATGGTGATGATGATAATCATCATCATCATCATCTTCATCGTCGTCTTCGTCATCGTCATCATCATATTCTTCTTCTTAAAGTGTAGCTCTATAATGACTTGCTTCTCGTGTTTTAGACAGCCTAGCCTCTCTCTCCATCTTTTCACCAGTATGCGGTTGTGGGGTAGGGGCGCTCGGAAGCGCTATCACTAAGCCTTATTCATAGCTGTTCTATTTCTCTTGAAATGTTAAATTTAAGACAAGTTATGCTCGCTGTTCATTTAAACATGTATATCATCATAGTGTATTTGTTTCATGAATTATTTGTAGTTTTGACATTTGTGCTTCTTTAGTGATTTTTCTATAAACTTTTCCACTTGCTGTCGGCGTGTTAAAACGAGTGAATGAACGCCCTGGAGAAAACTGCAAGTTTGGTTGTGCGCTATGCAAGTTATAATAATAATAATAATAATAATAATAATAATAATAATAATAATAATAATAATAATAATAATAATAATAATAGTAGTAGTAGTAGTAGTAGTAGTAGTAGTAGTAGTAGTAATAGCAGCAGCAGTAGTAGTAATAGTAGTTGTAGTAGTAATAGCAGCAGCAGTAGTAATAGTAGTAGTAGTAGTAGTAGTAGTAGTAGTAGTAGTAGTAGTAGTAGTAGTAGTAGTAGTAGTAGTAGTAGTAGTAAAAATTGCCCTAAACAGAGAACATCAGTGGCCAGCAGCTACCAAAATTACACGCATTAGTCTGACTATTGCTGGTACCACAAGTGTACAAGACAGTGTGTCAGATTCGCTTAAAAGTCGTCAGTATCTTTAA